>JAZFAU010000844.1:0-40600 GCA_037178615.1 Dione vanillae
ACCGTTTTAAAAGGTTAGGAAATCAAATTATATTGTAATTATGCGTTAGGTACCAAATTAAGAGCCAAAATACCAAAACGGGAGAATAACACTGTTATTAAAGGGACTCAGGGGCATGAAACTACGCTATAATCAGGGGGACTCAGAGGGATTAAACTACGCTATAATCAAGGGGATTCAGAGGGATTAAACCACGCTATAATTAAGGGGGCCCAGAGGGATGAAAACCACGCTATAATTAGGGGGCCCAGAGGGATGAAAACCACGCTCTGCTACCAGAAAATGTATATAGTATCATATAGTGAAACCACGCTCTGCTACCAGAAAATGTATATAGTATATAATGAATATAATGAACCGCGTTCTGCTACCAAAAAATATATATTGAATAGTGGGTAGGGGTCAGCAATTGTGGAAGCGTGCTGAAGTGGAGGTTATTTATTAATTATTTACTTTATAGTCGGTTTTAGGATAATAGAAATTGTACAGTACCTTATCTTCATGATTCACAACACAAACACTGATTGTTCCCGGCCGGCATGGAATGTCTCACTTGAGTCTTCTTCACTAGGGGTTACTTGCACTATTATCTTTTGTAGGTTTGTCTTTGTCAGGTTCAATATCAAGAGGGAATACACAAAAGGGAAATCAAATAAGGCTGAGGGAGGGAAAATCACACCGCTAATTAATATTAGATTCAGGAAGGACGTGCGCTCGCGTCGGCCGTCTCACGTGCCCCCTTTACTACAACTCGACAACTACTACTAACTACTACTGTTACCGACCGCGCGGGGTGTTCGCACAAGACTCTAAACTAGTCGGGGTTGCCATATATGAACAAACAATATATATATATATATATATATATATATATATATATATATATATATATATATATATATATATATATATATATATATATATATATATATATATATATATATATATATATATATATATATATATATATATATATATATATATATATATATATATATATATATATATATATATATATATATATATATATATATATAAATATATATATATATATATCTCTGTTTTATATTTAATTATATTAAGAGTACCTGCTTTCCGCCTTGTCCGAAGCATTGCGTGTTGAGTGGCGGAAATCAACGCCGCTTTTGCCTAGTGTTCACAATGAAGAAAAAAAATATAATTAAATATAAAACAGAGACTATATATATATATATATATATATATATATATATATATATATATATATATATATATATATATATATATATATATATATATATATATATATATATATATATATATATATATATATATATATATATATATATATATATATATATATATATATATATATATTATCTCTGTTTTATATTTAATTATATTAAGAGTACCTGCTTTCCGCCTTGTCCGAAGCATTGCGTGTTGAGTGGCGGAAATCAACGCCGCTTTTGCCTAGTGTTCACAATGAAGAAAATGGAAACAAAACAACAACTTCCCCCTAGTGGTAATAGAACCAGCAAACGGTGGCGTTTTCAGGTAGACGCTACGCCTCTCGTTCTTATAAAAAAATAATTATAAAACGTCAAAATATTAACATTTTAAATACTATGTATTTTTAAATCGAGACAACCCTATAACATTTGTTTACTTAGTCCACTCGTATTGTATTCGTAAACAATATAATACGAGTAAGACCATTTTATATGAGGACAGCTGTGTAGATTAAAGCTGACCTCCCTTTCAGATGTCTGTACGTCGTAATTATGATTTCTTTTCAGCATTTTAATAGAGAAAAGGGTTTTGTGTATCATCATAGATGTTCTGGACATAATTTAAACGAGAGAGGTGTGAATAAAATAATTAAATGACTTTTAATTCGACTCCCGTTGGCTTTTGATGACTAATGCGATGTTAAGATTTTTTTTTTTTTTTAGCTTCACGCTTTATCCTGCACATGGCAGGGTAGGCAGAGGGAACTGCAGGGACCGTGGGAACATAGTGTTAAAACACTCCGTTACTTAGTCCCTGCTTTCTCCGTCCCCGTTAAGTTCAAGACAATTATGTGTGTGACAATATATTACGCAATTCAAGACACATTATTTAACTTCTAAATGATATCTAAGAATAAAATAATTGATTTACATAAAATTCTTATATACAGCCTCTTTTGTTTATATAATACTGGTATATATTTCAACCAAATTTAAACATATTTATAGATACAGACACTTGTGCAACTGGGCAATGGCTTACAATGCAATAACGCGGAAATATGCGCTAGGCAATGAGCATGGCGTTGAATTGCGCCAGAAAGGTAGAAATCAGTGAATGGAGAGTCTTAACACTAGGTTCCTATGGCGGTTCTCTCTGTACCCTGTCGGTACATACGAGCAGGATAAAGCGTGAAGCCAAAGAAAAACAGAAAAAACAAATATCATTAATGAATTCTTGACATATTAAATATATTACACATTTTATTACAGTTCCACGCTATATCAGTATAGGTTAATATAACGTAGTTTTAAGATACAGCGCCCTTCGCTTTCTAATTTCGGGAAAATGCGTGTTAACTAGTCATATTAAAAAAAACATATTTCAACCTTATTACAAAGAATAATTTAGCCTCCGCTAACGGCCATAAAAGTATAAAACGAAATCGCCTCTTTGCAAGTCTCAAAGATCCCCCTTAGGCATTGAAAAATTTCTATAGTCGACGTAGCCTTTTGGCGACTGATAGCCTTTTCTCAAACATAATAGACTATTAAATAAAACCTTTTTGAGCTACCGCTCTAGGTTTTATATTGTGATCTGTTATAATATTGTTAGTAAGTAACAAGTTATTGAGTAAAGGGTGGAAGTATCTTAAAATTATTTAGGCAAATAAATTGTGAAGCATTTTTTTGATATAATTTGGAAAAAAATATAATAAATTTAATTTACTTTAATTATGATGTTTTAAGTGTGTTAGAGCGTAAATCCCTTCACCGTCACCTTTATACGGAGGACACGTGTGGGAGATTGTATTGCAATTTTAGAAAAGTTGAAGTAACTTAATAGGCAACTAATAAAAAATAAAATTTTTCCAAAGAAATTAAGAGAGTAAAAAAGCTCTTAAAAATTTAATTACTCATGTTCCTGTATTTTAATCGAATAGTAGAGAAACTTAACACTATGAATTATCTATGGATATAACATAAAGTTTGTAAAAAAATATAATACCTATTTTTAATTAAAATACTTTATATAAAACCGTATAGATTTGCTGAATTACAAGAAATATGGAAGTAGCCTCTCAGTAATAATAGTCTTAATCAATAATCGAACCTATAACCTAACTTTGAGATTAATCTCTCACTAGAATAGAGTGTATTGACATTAAGTTCTCTTATCCTAGCTTTCCGTATGGAGCTTGTAACGTGGAGTCAAATTATGAAGAAAAACGGAGTGACACATCACTTACTAAAATGAATATCAATAAATAATAGAAAAATATATTTTTACTACAAAAATCATATAAATAATTTTACTCAGCACTTTAATCGTTGCGTACTCAACAGCTTATGTACTAAGAATTGGAATTGTGAAGTCCTTCCATTTAATAGACCTCAGAACCACTTTTACCATGATTCCAAACTCGATATTTCAATAGAATGCGAGTTGCACTCCGTTGAAGCGGTATGTCGATTCTTTCTTCAGCTTTTGTTACCAAAGATCATTGAACTAAGAAAATAATTTTACAGTATTTGTTAGAAATTCTGATATTTTTATATGAAGAAATTATTATACGCTTAGCTTTTCAATATGCAATATTTCATATATACTTGTTGTATACAAGATATATAGATAAACTAATGTTAATCCATTCCGTTACCAACTTTCCACTCAATGGTATTAAGTATTTATTTGTTAATAAGCTAACTTTATATACTAAGATATTATTGTTGTACACTGTAGAAGATATTTATAAATATATTGTTACATAACATAGTGACACCACTTATAAGCTAACATAATATGTTAGATCATGCTCATATCTGAAACTAAATTATGCTTACTCTTCAACTGTACCAAGCGAAATACAATATAAGACAAATAATTTCGAAACATAGAAAAAAAAGAACATCGTATCAAAAAAAATACAAAAAAGAAACTAAACAAAAAAGCAACTTATAATCCAAATTAGAGTTTCTAAAGTAAAAAAGATAAGTTTAACAAAAAATTACTACATAATAAAACTTTTTCTTCAAATATCAGCACAATTTATTAGAACCTACTATATACGTGTTGTATGTGTAACACATTAGTTGATTGGCTTCCGTCACGTTTTGACGCGATACGACATCCTGTATTGAATATTCAGTTATTTTGTGTATTTGTGTGAAAATTGACTGATTTTTTACTATAAAGTTAGATACTATAGAATTTCAAAAAAATAATTTGCCTTTATGTTTGAAAATAAGCTTAACATATATTTATTAATTTGAAAATAAGTTTTATATATTAAGCTTGTTTAAAAATAAGCTCTACGTATATTATTCTGTGTGTCTGTATCCAGGATACCTTTTAGCACAGGTTTTCTTTATTCTTTTCTACTTCTCTCTATCAGGAAACCCTGTACCAATTGTGTCCAGAAGGTAGCAAAATTTCGTCGTGTCATCATTATAGTAAGTGCTGTTAATTCCTGCTTTCTCCGTCCCCGCTTTCCGCCTTTTTTGAGGCATTGCGTGTTGAGTGGCGGAACTCAACGCCTTGCTTTGCGAAGAATATGGAAATAGAAAAATCCATCTTCTCCGACTGGGGATCGAACGCAGAAATAGTCGCGTTACAGGCAGACGTCGCGCGCCTCTGGGCTACGACGGTCCTCACAGTAAGTATATATATGTAAATAAAATATGTTAAATTTCTTAAAAAAATTCAATCAAGTTTAATATAACGTTTTATCTTCCTGTTACTTCCTACGTCTATTACGAAGCTTAATAAAACATCAATATATGCTTAAACTTCTACAATATTTAAAAAGCTGGCTTAAAAAATGCTGTAATATCCAAATTCACAAGATATATTCAACGTTATTAATTGCTGGTAATACGTCCACGTTGTGAAAAAGGCAATGATTTTAAAAATTAGAAACTTTTGAGTTCACTCAACAAAAAGTGCTCAATGCTCCGCCTGCGATGACTAATTAACTAAGTTTTAAAAAATCTATGATCTATCTAGTGTATATGTATATTTATGCTGGTAATTTTAATCTGATGATATCTACGTAACTTCACTAAAAATAAATATTATAAGGTCATCATTGGTTATAGACTTGATTACGTAAAGAATATGACTTCAGAAAATTTAAAAGACAACGCGGTGTTAATCTTGGTCAATAAGTAGCGTCTTGAATTTGAAAAAATATGAAGAATCTAGTACTATTTAATCTAGCGACTTCATTTTGTCACTAGGTACTGACACCTAGAAGCTGAATATAGTGTGAAAATAAAATAGAAATATAACAGCTAAAAATTGAAGCCATATTTAGAACATCAAAAATGAAATGTTTTTCCAGAAAAGATGAAAGCGTGGCTTAAAAAATCTAAATACAAAAATAACAAGTAGAAAATGACATGACGTTACGTTACAATCTATTTTTTACTTTGAGGGACAAAATTATTTACATATTTCTTGTAAACACGCTCGTAAATGAAAAACAGAATAAAATGAAATCTCGTTATCTAAACCAGATAGATATACATATATCACGACACTTCGATAACTACAGTAGCATAAAACTCGAAACAATGGCAAAATTAATATGTTCAAGGGAAAAAAATACCACTAAAAATGATAATGACAAAGATGAAAAAGATAACATCAAGATAATTATATTTTACCAACGAATTGACCATGAATAAGTCTACAGGTAATTTTACATAAAAAACAGAAGTAAGAGGGACATGAACAGTATCTCAGTATGTACATCCAAACCGATATAAGCAAAGTCATTTTGAATTCCTTGACTTAGAGAAAAGAGGTCATAGAGTGGAGTTTACCATTAATGCTCTTTCATAATAGTCCCACATTTTGACCTACCTACTTACTTTTTAAAGAGATGGATCTGAAACCCACACGGTCAATCTATGGGATGTCAATAAAATTCTTCTTATGTGGAAGAGTGACGCTAGATTTGAAAGCTAAATCAAAAGGATATTAAAGCAAGTGTCATGTAGAACTTAAGTATTATTTTTTACTGTATTAATAATTTGTCCGTAATAGACTTGGTGAATGAGTTCATAAAACATGTTATGTCAAATATTAGTAGGACTTGCGCACTGAGAATAATTAACCAATTTTATGACTGGGCTTAAGTAATAAAATAAAGTAAGTAAATAAGTTCACAAGCATATCCACATAGTTTGTAATTATGGTTTTGATGTAATAAACCTATAAATTACCAATTTTCGGATATTTTCCAATATTTGTATTGTAAGTTCTGATTTCTTGCCAAATTTCATAATTCTAGGTCAACTGTAAGTACCCTATAGATTTTGATTGCGATGCGAATTTTATATAATACGACGCATAAATGGAGCATAAACTTGTGTTTTCTTGAAGTTTAATTTTTTTGTCCTCAAACGCCTTGTAAATTTAAAAGTGATCTTCAGACGGAATGAAATTGATGCTTCGGACAAGTCAAAATGATGATTGAAGAAAGATGACAATTGAAAATACTGAAGGAAGTTATGAAATATTTTTATGAAAAATTAAAGAATATAAGAAAATTCAGGTCAATAGTAAGCGAGGTAAGACATAACCCTTAAAAATACTGGAATGTCACTTAAAAACATAAAAAGTAAGATTCGAACCCACGTTGGCCTACGAGAATAGTACTATATAAAAAAAACATAAAAACAGTAAACAAGCTTACCCAATAGCAAGTGACACTTCGATAACAAATTGAATATCGTTCACAATTTTCCATAGCCTCGTCATTTATAACGTACACTAATTAAACTGCCATTGAAACGTAAATTTGACATGTCAAGTAATAGTTTGTATATTTAAATACAAACTTTTCTATACTTCTTTGCAATATATCAATTTCATATTTCCCATATAACGGGGTAGGCAGAGGGAACCGCAGGAACCATGGAAACCGCCTTTTTCGCCACGCATTGCCCAGTTACCGAAACAAAGAATGGAAATGTAAAAATCCATCTTCCCAAAACATGAAGACGCTATACCTCTGCGCTATGAAGGTTATTTATTTATTTATTTTTATTTTAACTTCACGCTTTATCCTGCACATAGCAGGGTAGGCCGAGGGAACTGCAGGAACTATACGAACCGAGTGTTAAGACACTCAGTTGCTTTAGTCCCTGCTTTCTCTGTCCCCGCTTTTCACCGGTTTTCGAAGCATTGTATGTTGAGTGGCGGAATTCAACTTTGCACTTTGCCTCATTTGCAGAGCAAAGAAAATGGAAATAAAAAAATTCATCTTCCCCGAGTGAGAATCGAACCCTCAAACCGTCGCGTTTACAGGCAGACGCTACACCTCTGCGCCCCGACGGTGCTCAATCATATATATTTTATCTCTATTAAACATAGCAGGTAGAGAAAACGTTGTGATAAAGCGGGAAAATCATGATCTTATATTTGTGAAAAGACATTGAACTCACTACCATCGTAATCTGTTCCATTAAGCAATGACTTCAGCTTTAATAAAATTATTAACTATTACTAAATTAATCATATACCTTTATTTATTTCATATTATAGAGCTCGTCTATAATACTTCATTTGATCTGGTCTATACATAAATCAAATGTTATAGAAACAATAGAGAGGTGCTTTAATTGAATCGTCATACCTGCGGTTAATGTACGTGTTTACGTATTGTATAGGAGATTACGGTACTATTATACGACTAATTGATGTAGAGATATGATAATATTAGCATAGTTTTAATAATCTTATTGTTCTCTTATTGGTATTGTTATTATACAATATATATATATATATATATATATATATATATATATATATATATATATATATATATATATATATATATATATATATATATATATATATATATATATATATATATATATATATATATATATATATATATATATATATATATATATATATATATATATATATATATATATATGTATATATATATATATATATATATACGCGTAACGCGACGGTTTCTGGGTTCAATCCCCAGTCCAAGAAGATGGATTTTTCTGTTCCTATTTTCTTCGCTCTGGCAAACTAGGCAAAGCGCGGCGTTGAGTTCCGCCACTCATCACGCAATGCCTCGGAAAAGGCGAAAAAAGCAGGGACTAAGCAACGGAGTGTCTTAACACTAGGTTCCCACGGTCCCTGCAGTTCCCTCTACCTACCGTGCCATGTGCGGGATAAAGCGTGAAAAAAAAATTATATATACATATGGACGTACACAATGAGCGTAGAGACTCTATGCTCCCATTACACTCAAAAAGCGTGTGTGACTATAAAGTATATCGGCGTTAGGCCAGGATTCCGTTATTCTAAGTCAATTTTTCATAATATTTTTCGTAATAATACGTATTCGTACAATGTAAAATTAGCCCTTCTGTATTGACAGAAGAGCTAACTGTACATAATTATATTCTTTTTAATTATTTAACAGCTGAATTTTTTGTACAATATTCGAAAATAGTATCATATAGAATTTTACAGTACAAATAGGTTTTACTGATTTGAATAATTAAATATTAATTTCAATACTGAATACTCTCTTATAAAATTATTAAGTATATATTGATACGCGCCCATAAGTACGTACTCTCTATCCAGCCTGCTATTCACAGAATAAAAATTACACGTAAAAATGTCTTTAAATTTTTTTAACCCTCACTCTTATTATTCTTAACACGTTCCAGTGATGCGAGTAAAATCATAAATACTTAAACTTAGCACCTTTCTCGCTGAAACTGCCTTCTGCAGAGACAGTGCTATCGAACGTTAATTGGCTAGGTTTATTGTTTTTGTAATATAACAATGCTGTGGCTAAACGACTAACAACGCTTAGCTTTAGTAAATGGTAACCTGCAAAATGTTACAACGTTCCAGCAAGCTTTAAGCTGCAAAAAGATCAGACAAAAGTAAAATTAAGAGCTTTTGTTGGAATTTTATAGACAGTAAATTACATTTCAATAAATATATTTTGAAGTATATTATGATGATATATGTTATTAGATGCGGTTAGTAAATTTAATTGAAAAAAAAATAGGATCAATTTGTGTTCTATTTTTTAAATCATTTTTTTAAGCTTCACGCTTTTTATCCCGCACATGGCAGGGCAGGCAGAGGGAACTGAAGAAACCGTGGGAACCTTGTGTTGAGACACTCCGTTACTCAGTCCCTGCTTTCTTCGTCCCCGCTTTCCGCCTTTTTCGAGGCATTGCGTGTTGAGTGACGAAATTCAACGCCGCGCTTTGCCTTTGCCTAATCTTTTAAGTGTGGAACATATATGTATTATATGTATGTATTCAAAGACATTTTAAAAAATTAATTATATTTTATTTTTTACTTTTTTTTTTTAGCTTCACGCTTTATCCCGCACTAGGCAGGGTAGGCAGAGGGAACTGCAGGGACCGTGGGAACCTTGTGTTAAGACACTCAGTTGCTTAGTCCCTGCTCTTTCCGTCCCCGCTTACCGCCGTTTTCGAGGCATTACGTGTTGAGTGGCGGAACTCAACGCCGTGCTTTGCCTAGTTTACCAGAGCGAAGAAAATGGAAATAGAAAAATCCATCTTCCTCGACTGGGGATCGAACCCAGAAACCGTCGCGTTTGCAGGTACATGCTACTCCTCTGCACCACGACGGTCCTCATATTATTATTTTTAATATACATCTTTTTCATTCTTTTTAAAATGAAAATTTTAGATAGCGTATTTCTTTCATATTTTTAATTGGTTAAGTTTCACGAAAACCAGCTTTAAGCTCTCCATCGTGCAATAATATTGTTGTATATAGAAAAGACAATTAAAATAACTATTAACTATATTCTTACGAAAACATAGAATTTAGAAGCAAATAATACCCTTTAACGTTCTATTTCACGTAACACGTTTCACAAAAGTGTAAAATTACAGTCTCTTCAAGTTTCCATAGAATAATAAATAAGGTTCTGTGGCAGGTTGACAAAAGGGCTGATTACGGTTTAGACGCATTAAGCTGTAGAGACCAGTATTTAAGTGACGTGCGTGTATATTAAATGTAGAGATCACACGTTCGAATCCATATTCCAATAAAACATAAGAATTTTACATAGTAGAGTTGGAATTTTTATTTAGTCTGTAGATTATGAATCGTTTCGATTTCCGCTTCCTGTATGTATTTAAAGCATTGTGTATTGAATGGCGTAATTAAACGCTGATCTACAACGCTGTTCAACTACTGCAGTGAAATATAAATAATTTAATCGTTCTATGGATATTGAATTCAAAATCATGACGTATATAGACACAGGGTTTCCCAATCTATAACAAGCGAAACGAGATTAGTACATGATTATTACATTTCAAATTATAATAACAAAGTAATTTTATCATAATACACGTTTTACAATATTTTGGTATTTTATTTCCTAAAGGAAAATTAAGTGGCTTTTCATAATTTGTAATCTCCGTAGGGAGATTTCAAGAAATTTTCGATGAAATTGTAAACTATAATTTATTAACTTTAATTATTTAAGGTTTTTAACTTTAATTATAAAGGTTAAATGTTTTAACACTGTTTTGAGAATAAATAAGAAACATTATTATATAACGGATATAATCGTCCCAAAATAATACAATTTTTTTAAGTTTTCATATGAAAAACTTAAAACTTGTTAGTGCAGGACATCACAACTCACATTAGTTATTGGAAACTAATCAAAGTGCAATAACTAGTCATTTATAAATAAAGACAATGATTGATATACAGCGGTCGTAAACGCGAATGAGTTGAATAATAAACATCTAAGCTAACTCACTAACTTGTGCGTAATTGTCTTCAATTTTAATGGAAAATTGATGCGCAGGGATACTTTAAATTGCTACTGAATAACTGTAATAAAATAATAATAAACTAGCGGCGCAGTAAAATACTCAACACACGTCTCGAAAAGTCAGGAAGTGGCGAAAAAGTGTCTTAACACTAGGTTCCCAATATTCCTGCGGTGTCCTCTGCCTATCCTGTCATGAGCGGGATAAAGCGTGAAGCTATTTTAATATTAATATGTAATATTTTGAAAATTGCATGAAAAATTAAAAAACTACAGGCTGCTGCACTACTTCAACACTGCAGGGATAAATCGTGAACCTATATGTAATTGTTTTTTTTTACCTTCACGCTTTATCCCGCATATTGCAGGGTAGGCAGAGGGAACTGCAGGAACCATAAGAACCTTGTGTTAATACACTCCGTTGCTTAGTCCCAGCTTTTTCCGTCCCCACTTTCCGTCTTTTTTGAGGCAGTGCGTGTTGCGTGGCGGAATTCCACACCGCACTTGACATAACGGAAAAATATGTAATTGTGTGATAGTAAATTTACATATAATAATTATTTTCGCGAATTTGAATAAGAGAGCGGTTAATAGAGTATTTTTCTACTACATTTTTTCTATTTTTCTTTTTTTCTATATATTTAGGTCTTCTTTTAATTAATAATGTAAATCAAACAAAAAGAAAAATCTTACGATATTGTAAAACTTTTTTTTACTTTTAGCAACCCTACAGCCAAATATGTTATATATAATTTACAATTAAACGATTTTTTAAAATAAACTAATGTTAACGGTAATCAGCATTAAGATGACGATGATCTAACTCGAAAGATTACTATATATATATATATATATATATATATATATATATATATATATATATATATATATATATATATATATATATATATATATATATATATATATATATATATATATATATATATATATATATATATATATATATATATATATATATATATATATATATATATATATATATATATATATATATATATATATATATATATATATATATATATATATATATATATATATATATATATATATATATATATATATATATATATATATTTCTATAATTATCTGCATGTCTCGAAACGCAAAGTGTTTCAGTGACTGAGTACTTAATTTTTTTTTTACAAATAGACCGGGGCTAACACGAGCTAGGACGTTTTGCTTAGAGGAAAAAGATATATATTATTGAAAAGTATAAATAAAAGTGATAGTTACGTATCACCGTAATATGTATATATATAGATGATTAAGTTTAGTCATATGTACGTAAAATCAACCCTACATTAATAAATTTATATGTAAACCTGACAATATTATAATTATTAATAGAATTATCTTCATTATATATATTGAAAGGGAAATTATATAGCATTTAGTATATCTAAAATTACAAGTACATTGTTATAGGAATAGCATGTGTCAAAAAACCTTTTATATATACACCTTTTTAAGCTTATTTTTAAAATTAAGCTTCGGAGCTTCATCATTTCCTCTTATCCAAAAAATATTTTTCATCTAACCTTCATTTTTTATAATGAACTATTTATCATATATTTGTATATTACTATATATTTGTAAATATCTTAACGTATACAAATAATAAAAACGTTATAAATAAATATTTATATAGAATTCATTTATTACAAATATTCGTTAAAACACGTGTTCCATTTCCTTTAAGCTTACCAAATTCCTACGCCTTAAGCTATTACAAAAAAAAAACCTAAAATCTTCTATAGATTATATGATATTAATGAATATTACATTGTATTTCATATAAACTTATCAATTTCAAACTTTTACAAAACTTTAACTATAGCAAAACTCCTTTTAAAAATCCACACTGAAAATTAGAAAAAATATAAATAAGTCTTACTCAAAAATAACTTACCCCGTATTAATTCCAAAACACACACATTACACTTTTAAAACACTTCACTTGAACACGTCATTACACACTTGTTCCAGTATACGTCCAACTTCATCCACTATCTATACAGTTCTAGCCCCTCCAAGCAACTGCACGCATGCGTGATATGGTGAATATAAATCTAGACTTTGTGGGACACGGTTTTATGTCAGTGTGTCTTCTTAAGCTTTTTTTATTGACAAGATTGTAATTTAAATTATAAAATTTTTATAACTATGTTAAGTTCAATTATTCAAACATATATTAAGCTTAAATATATATTTTTTAAAGAAGATGGAAATATTTTTTGTTTTTACAGAGTATTAAATGGGAACGAAAATTTAGAATTAATAAAATAAATTTTATAATTTTGGGACTCGTTATGAGAAATGAGAAGTACAAATGTTAGTTATGAAGCTTATTCCACGTTTCCTTGGTGTAGAATTCATTGTAAAATGGAAAAAAAAATATTTTTCTAACTGTATTAAATATATTTGTTTGTGTACTTTCGGAAATAAATTATTTTATACGAGTTGAGAAAAGGATTTAATGAGCAAAGACCGAATTTACTTATATTTTCAGTCTCTCACTGACAACAAAAAGGCTGACTATTGACTAGAAGGTATAAAGCTATTTTTACTTCACGATTTATCTCACAGATAGGGAAAGAGCACCGCTGGAATCGTGGGAACCTGGTGTTGAGACACTCCGTTCCCGGTTTTCTGCCTTCTTTCAAGGAGTTTTGTGTTGAGTGTTGTAACACCGCGCTTATATAAATGCTAGAGCAAAGAAAATGAAAACGAAATGGACCGTCGTAACGCAGAGGCGCAACGTCTGCCTTTAACGCGACGGTTTCTGGGTTCGATTCCCACTCGGGTAAGATGAATTTTTTTATTTCCATTTTCTTCGCTTTGGCAACTAGGCAAAGTGCGGCACTGAGTTCCGCCACTCAACATGCAATGCCTCAAAAAAAGGCGGAAAGCGGAAAGGAGAAAGCACGGACAAGCAACGAATTATCTTAAGTGTCACTAAGTTCCTATAGTTCCTGCAGTTCTCCCTACCAACCCTGCAATGTGCGGGACAAAGCGTGGAGCTAAAAAAAAATAATCCATTCTTCCCGAATGGGAATCGCACTCACAAACTGTCGCTTTCACAGGCAGACGCTGCGTCTCTACGCCACGACTGCTCTAGAAGTCTTTTTATTTCTTAACATAAATTGGGAAATGTAACATCCATGTATAATATAGCGTTTTAATATATATTTTTAGTAAGTGACTGTATTATAAAATACGAAAAGTAAAAATTCTATTGGCATCTCTAGCTCAGTAGGGCAGCGTCTGGCTGAAGTTTCAAAAGTTTCAGCTTCAATACATTAGAAAGAAGAATTTATGTAAAATAAGTGGTTATCTATAAGTGTTTTTACGTGAACAAAACTCCATTTTGAAAATGTTCATTTTAAGCTATTTCCAACGAAATTCGAGGAGTTATCATCTAGAAATAGGTTTTATATATAGAGAAGATAAGCATTTTACAAAAATATTTACATTGTACATACAAACATAAAATTACTTTTTATTTGAATTTCCTTGTGAAGTGGTGACTTGCGAAACACAAAAACATCCCAACTTGTATCTTAATCAACTCAATAAATCAAATTTTATTACTGAAACCGTTGAAGATAAGCCAATATATAGAAATAGATTCTTATTTTCCACGTTAATTATATTTCTTTCATTATGTAGAAAAGAGATAGAGAATTAATTTACTCTATACTTTACTTTTTTTAAAGGATTTCTGTTTTTAAAATTATATATATATATATTAAATTATATATATATATATATATATATATATATATATATATATATATATATATATATATATATATATATATATATATATATATATATATATATATATATATATATATATATATATATATATATATATATATATATATATATATATATATATATATATATATATATATATATATATATATATATATATATATATATATATATATATATATATATATATATATATATATATATAGCATTATTTGCTATATTTGCAAAATATATATATACACAAACATATAAAGAAGTTACAGAATTTTTTCCACGATATTGAAAAAATGTAGTTAAAGTGTGTATATGGAAGCATTTGCTTCCATTTTATAAAGTTCCAGTTTATAAAGCTTCATCATTCGATTCACCTTAACGATGTCAATGTCATAGGATATTGTTACTTGTTACTTGTTGCTACGCGTTTTCCAGAGTTTTAAAAATGAAAAATATTCTGTATCGCTTTCAAATTAAACAGAAAAAAGTAGAACGTAGAGTGTTAATATCGACTAATATCTTTTCCTATATAAAGCAGTACTCAACGCCGTGCTTTATCTACAAACACAGATACTTAGTTAAGGTAACAGACAAGCGATTTTAACGCTTTAGATTTTCGCCCAAATTGGTAGGGTTTCACGTTAAGGTATGGAAAAAGGAATCGAATCCACATCTATCGCGCTAGAGCCGCCGTCCAAATGTGTCCGGATGTCCTTCCAAAGTGGCCCAAAATCGTTTAATGAGCTTTGTATTAGTCTAAGCCATTGTCTCTATCTACGGATGCTGTGATCCGGAAATAACACGAAGATTTTCTCTTTGTCCACATCGTTTGTACTGAAATTATAACTGATAAATTGTAATTCACGATTTTACGTGGTCTGTGGGACGTAAAATCATCAGAAATCATCCCTACATTGCGGGCACCTAAGTATTAAGCTTTGACTGTACATTATCAGGCATTCATTCATAAAGAACTAAGATTTGTATAAATTTCTAAAAAAAGACTTTTTTAAATAAAAATTTTACATTTCCAATAATAGTTAAAACTATATAAACATTTTTGTGTATATATAGACAATTTGCAGCTTCTCACTTCATCTCTAGTAGGGTAGATAATGAAGTGACTTAGTGTCAAACGCAACCGTCTTTGCATACCTATTTCGCCTCGTAACAGAAGATATTAATGAATATCTTCTGTGTGCTTTTCACGTGACTTTCCTGAAGATTAACCCAGTTTCATCTCTTTTATCATTGAATCCAGCTTCATGTCTTGTTTTTTTTAGCTTCACGCTTTATCTCGCACATGGCGAGGTAGGCAGAGGGAACTGCAGGAATCGTGGAAACGTAATGTTAAAGCACTCCGTTGCTTAGTCCCTGCTTTCTCCGTCCCCGCTTACCGTCTTGTTTGAGGCATTGCGTGTTGAATGGCGGAACTCAACGCCGCTCTTTGCCTAGTTGTCAGAGCAAAGAAAATGGAAATAAAAAAATTCATCTTCCCCGAATGGGAATCGAACCCAGAAACCGTTGCGTTTACAGGCAGATGCTTACGCATTTGTGCCACGACGGTCCTCTTGTCTTTTTCTAACTTACTATGTCTTTTTGTAACTTTATATCACTCTTTCCAATTGTGAAGAATAGAACAGAATATAAATATAATTAATGGGGTTATATCAAATAAAGGATAAACGAAGGCAGAAAGATCAAAGAAAACAACAATCAACGTGGAGACCCTCAGCTTATTTAATTACAGAGATCCTGTTTGCTTTAAACCCAGTTTATTATTATTATTATTGTATCAGAACACTCACAAAATGTCTTTATATATTTAAATATCGTATATTGTAATTAATATAAGTTCAATAAAAGAAAGCTACTAAAAGTTATCTCGTCTCAAATTTTTCACAGTAAAAATATTTTACATAAAAAAATTAATACAACATAATGTGTCTACTTCAAGCGTAAAACGAAGCGAAGAGTGTTTTATCACGAACTCTCTTAGTTTTCGAATTAATATCTTGTTACAGAATAAATTACTAGAAGACCGTCTTGGCGCAGTGGCATAGCTTCTACGTGTAAACGCGGCGGTTTATGGGTTATACCTAGGCAAAGCGCAGCGTTAAATTCCGCCTCTCAACACGCAATACCTCGAAAAATGTGCAAAGCGGGGACTAAGCAACGGAGTGTCTTAACACTAGGTTCCAATTGTTCCTGCAGTTTCCTCAGCCTACCCTGCCATGAGCGGGATAAAGCGTGAAGCTAAAAAAAAGAATAAATTATAGGGATTTATTTACTCCAACAATACACATGTATAGGTAGGTAAATTTTATAAGGGAGAAGAATACAACAAAAACGAAAGAAAAGCCTTTTAAATACAGGATCCTTTCTAATGGATGCCTTTGTTAATACTCGTACTAGTCACAACAGGTCACTTAATAAATTAATAGCCTTATATAAAATGCGCTGTCATAGCACAGTAGAAAAGTTGACTGAAAATATAACCCTCTGATTATGGGTTCGATATTCAGATTAGTTAATTCATATTTCTATTATTTTTAAGTGTTTATCCACACTAAGGATAGGTAAAATATTTATAGAA
The DNA here is from genome assembly GCA_037178615.1 of Dione vanillae. Classification (NCBI taxonomy): domain Eukaryota; kingdom Metazoa; phylum Arthropoda; class Insecta; order Lepidoptera; family Nymphalidae; genus Dione; species Dione vanillae. Next base: position 17,421 of record JAZFAU010000844.1, read on the forward strand.
AATATATAACATCTTGAACGCAGCAGCTTGCGCCTGATCGTCTCAAGTTGCTTTTAAATTTTTATGTGTGTTATTGAAGTGTTTTAATTAATTAATATTTTAATTTCCTCGCGGTTGATCAAGCGCATTGTTGAGCTCTGGCATTTGAGATGTAATATTTTAAATTATTAAAATGACTTGCAGAGTGCACTGAGGCTCTCTTTGCGTACTATGTTTTGTTTATTATCAAATAATTGTAGTAATTTAAACTGAAAGCAACTGATATATTCTATTAGACGCCAGAAATTAAATTAATTAATTTCTTTCATTGGGAATAGAATCTAAAAAAATCATGTTTGAAGCAAAAACTGTACTGGAACGACCTTTACTGATAATTCACATCCTTATTAATCTTGAATATAAATCCATCACATCCTATAGGAGCCGTAGAGCCAACTCGAAACTAATTTATAAAATGGTTCATACTTAAGCCGTAGACTTCATCACTTCTACATGCACTTAACATGTTTTATATGATTATTTTATATAAAAAGTCTTTTTTTAAGCATCACTCTTTATCCGGAATATATCAGGGTACATAAAGAGATTTTTTTTTTATTTTATTTATTTATTTATTTTTCAGCATATAAAAGCAGTAACTTTAAAATAAAAAACGTTGACACTGCTAAAGTTAAATCAAAATTGCAGCGCAGCGTCAGCGCCCACATAATTAAGATATAGATTATAGCTCCATACATATTAAAACATCAAAAACAGTGAGAAAAAAGAAAAAAGAAAAAAAAATTATATTTCATAACAAATTATTAAAGTAAATTTTGCTCATGCTAGCGTGAGTGTGTGTGTATGTGTGTGTGCGTGTATGTGTGTGTGTTTTTGAGTGTAAGTGTGTGTCAAATTAAAATTGTCGAAAGCTGTCAATAGTCTTCTCAGTCTCATCATAAGACAAACTTAGAAGCCATACACACAAAGAGAATCGCAGTAGCCGTAGTAAACTGGTGTTAAAATATTCCGTTCTCCGCTTTCGCCTTTTTCGGGCCATTGCTTGTTGAGTGGCGGAATTCTACGCTTCACTTTGCCTAGCCAGAGCGAAGAAAATGGAAATTAAAAAATCTTTCCCTCCCTAGTGGGAATTGAACCCACACGCCGTCACGTTTACAGGCAGACGCTACACCTCTAATATCTATATGAATATCTTGAAAATTATTATTATAGTACTATTGTAAATAAATATATGTATAATAATATTTTATTTTTTTAGGTTCACGTTGTATTTGATATGTGATATATGTAAGTAGCGGGAAGAATAGAGGGAATACAGTGTTAAGGCACTCCGTTCTCCGCTCTCACTCTAATTTTCGAATCATTACGTATTTAATATTTTTATGATTTTTAAAGAAAAATACTTAAAAAAATACATATAAAAATGTATTGAAAGACAAAACTCTTGCATTATTGTATTCAAAACAAACAAATTAAGATTTATGATTATTTTAGATTTAATACACAGAAATCTATATAGATTTTTTTATTTTTTTATTTATAGCTTCACGCTTTATCCCGCACATGGCAGGGTAGGCAGAGGGAACTGCAGGAACCGTGGGAACCGTTGCTCCGTTGATTAGTCCCTGCTTTCTCCGTCCCCGCTTTCCGCCTTTTTCGAGGCATTGCGTGTTGGGTGGCGGAACTCAACGGCGCGCTTTACCTAGTTTACCAGAGCGAAGAAAATGGAAATAGAAAAATCCATTTTCCCCGACTGGGGATCGAACCCAGAAACCGTTGCGTCACAGGCAGACGTTGCGCCTCTGCGCCACGACGGTCCTCTAGAAATTTTCTAATATAATATTATACGATATATTTATTATTTGTATAGAAAAGTCAATTTCGTTTTTAGCATCCGTTTTGATACGACAAACAAAAATAATGAAGTAAACAACAATGCTTGTACATATATTCTTTACTTGTTATTAACTCGCGCTGTTGTTTATGAAAATATTAATGGCAATGACATTTACTAGAAAATAGAGGTGTACTTAAGAGTGCCATTATGTTCTTTAAATATTTTTTAAAAAAAATAGTAAAAAATAAAAATAAAATATTAATTATTTACTTTTTCTAACTCGCTGTTATATTATTTTGTTAAAGTTAATCGAATCTGTAACCGTTACGTTATAAATGTTAATCTTAATAAATCACAAGTGCTTAATTTCTATAATATTTTTATGTATTCTATTCTTTTAAACACAATGACTCGTCTGCGATGAATAAATACGATAGACAAAAAGGGCGGAAAACGGGGACGAAGAAAGCAGGCACTAAGCAACGGTGTGTTTAACACTAGGTTCCTATGGTTCCTGCAGTTCCCTCTGTCTACCCTGCCATGTGCGGGATATAGCGTGAAGCTAAAAAAAATTGGCACACACTACAATAGTTAACTATTCATTATGCACTAAGTTGCAGAACCTCAGCATCGTTCACGTTATAAAAAAAATCGCTAAAAGTATAAACCTCTGATATTAAGCAACATCGAGTCTGACACCCGATATCGGTTACTAGCAAGTCGTAACCCGCTGAATCTCGACGGACGCAAGTAACAATATGTAGCTAAGTCCAATCTAACTACGGATATACAAGTAACAGTGTAGGAATATTGTAATTTTAGTTAAAGCTGACTCTGAACCACTATATGTGTCGGAACATATGTATTTGCTCCACAAGAGATTCACTATTATAGCATGGTATCATTATACAAATTTTTCTATATTGTATATTTAATATTTCAGAAGCATCTTACAATATTCGGTATACGCCAGTACTGGAGTACACAATATTTCGAGTTAATCGTCTCATGGTGTGATTGTTAGGACATTCCAGAACAACTTCCACTACTGTAATACACGAACAGCAAACAGTTTTCACACATAGTAATGCAACGATTAGCTTTGGCTTATTTATATTTGTTAACATTACATATTATATATATACACGAGATACAACATGAAAGTAAAAGGAATACAGTATTAATATTAATTCACACATCGTTCAATCCAGTAATGTTGTGACGTTAATATTCAAAATATTGTATACGAAGTAATTATGTAAAATGCTTTGAGCACACTAGGAAGTGAATTTTTTTTAATTTCATTATTGTTAGGTTAATTCGTCGTAGTTACTGAGGTTACAGAATGCAAAACAGATGCGCATTATTAGTAGAGGTAGTTGTGGATTCGTTTCTAAATGAAAGAAACTAGTTATTTCAATTTGTATCTGGAAATGAAAAAATACTTGTTATTTTATTGATATATTATATATTAATATAAATTATTTTCATGAGGACCGTCGTGGCGCAGAGGCGTAAGCGTTTGAGGGTTCGATTCCCACTCGGGGAAGGTGGATTTTTCTATTTCGATTTTTTCGCTCTGAAAACTAGGCAAAGCGCGGCGTTAAGTTCCGGCACATTCAGCTAAGAGAAAAGAAAAAAATATATTTTCATTTTCTTTCTGGTTATTAAATACGGCGTTGAGTTCCACCATTCACGATCATTTAACACAGTATTTAATAAAAACGTTCAATTGAAACTACTATAATTATTAGATCAAGACAAATTTTTGGTTCGTCACTCTACATTTTTTATTATTATAAATGAATATAGTCCGGAGAGAGAATCTTAGTACACTCTGAAATTTTGATAATTTAAAACATTATATATTCAATGTCGGAGCTCAACACTGGAAATTAAAATATTCATTAATTAAAAACACAGACAAAATATAAAAATTTGAACATAACGCCATTAAAACCCGCCTATGTGAATGTGAGGCGCGGGCAGCTTTTAAAATTTGTTATTTTCTATAAGTATTTTATCTATCTTTAGTGTGGATTAACACTAAAGGAGTTATAAAAACCTAAATATCGAACCAACAACCCTCCTATTTACAGTCAAACATCCCACTGTGCTATGACGGCGCTACTCATTTATTTATAAGGCTAGTACGAGTATTAACAAAGACATCCATTAGAAAGGATCCTGTATTTAAAAGCCTTTTCTTTCGTTTTTGTTCTATTCTTCTACCTTATAAAAGTATCATATAAAATAAACCTATACATGTGTATTGTTTGAGTAAATAAATGTCTACAATTTATTTTGTAACAAAATCTTAATAAAAAAACCGAAAACGGAGAATTTGGTGGTAAAACACTTCACAGAAGTAAAGATATTATGTGGTACTAATTTCTTTTCGACCTTTTAAGTATGTAAACTATGACACAATAAAAATTTTTATATATGTAGCTTTTCACTTTTGAAAATTCTAATACAATAATAATAATAAATTTAGTTCAAAGCAGACAGGGTCTATATAATTAAATAAACTAAGGGTCTCTACGTTGATTGCTGTTTTATTTGATAATTCCACCTTTTTTCATTATTTAACTTTATCCTTGATCTATAAGATAGTACAAAAATAATATATGAAGAAAGAGTTAAAGTTAAAAATAGTTAAGGGAGAATTATTTGACCTTCAAGAACATACTGTATAAGATACTGAAGAAACGTTATTAGGTTATTAGGACCTAAAGGCGTGTATGAGGTTAATGGCTGAGGACGAGGCGAAAGAAATACACTAGTATAACTCTACTAACTCACTAAAGTTTAGTTACTTTATCGATGGATGGATCGATTTTCTTTATAATCTTACAGATTTTACATATTTCAGTTGTGAGATACGTAAAATCTGTAGGATTATAAAAAAAACGCCCCTTTGATAGTGGGAGGAGCTCGGGCAGTGAAGGTCAGCGTTGATGCATTTTTAAAGGGGCCCCCTTAAACCTACACTTGGCTTGTAAGTTCCAAGCGCTGATCGGAGGTCCTCTTCCTCCAAAACGATGGGCCCGGCACCCGCAAGGTGAATCCAAGGAACACTAAGCAGTTTTTTTTTCTCTTCTGTTATAAATACGTAACAGTACAAGCGATGTAAACAAAATGCTAATCTATGTTTTTATTTAAATACATATTACCGATAGGCACAATTGTTTAAGAAGATAGACAGTTTAGGGAGGCTGTTTGTTATGTGATTTTGGCCTATTTAAAGAAGGATCTTAGCGCAGTCTTGGCGCAGCCGATGACCCGACTTGTCACAAAAATTGACTGCGCCAAGATTTAAATTTAACGCGTTGGATGTGAACTCAATTACTTCTTCTGTGACATTGAGTTCTGCCACTCAACATGAAATTATGAGCGAAAACTTAAAAATATAGTTTGAAACTAGTTAGGTAGTGAGAATCCAAACCCACTACCCCATAAACATATACTACCCAATACCATCATGATGGCAATTCAAAGTGTACTGTTTTAATTATCTCTAAGACCGCTACATAAAAGTCCCGCGTATTAAGTGAAATACCTAATTTACATACGAATAACGGTGGAACCTTTACAAGGGACCACAGATACAAAACAAAGTCGTAATTTCTGCGGCTCTTATCCCAAACGCGAGTTCTTTATTCGATTTTTTTATATATTTTATAACTAAAATAATGGTAGAAAATATCCGTATAACTTAAGACTACGTATATATGATCAGTCGTTTACAGTTTAAGCTATATATTTCCAAGAGGTGGAGGTTCAAATTCACTTCATTTAAATTTATCTATGATTACCCGACAAACAAGTTATAAGTTATTACTGTAAATTTTAAAAGGAAATTTTAACAATATATCGTATCTCTCTCCTGACTTCTAAGTTCTCTCGTTGGGCAAAGGGCAGATATGCTATGCCATTTATTCCTGGTGATGCCGACTGCCATTCCGGCTCGTTTTGATCATCCAGTCATTATTTTATATATTTTAGTAACTAATTTTGCCTCAGGTATATATTTACATCGATTCATATATTAAAAATATATCAATAACCTTTATTTAGGCGAAGAAATTTAGTTGATTGAATTTAAATTTCCATTCCCATTGAGACAAAGTTACAGGAGAATCTAGTGTATTATATATTCATTTATCATTGATATGAGGACCGTCGTGGCGCAGAGGCGCAACGTCTGCCTGTAACGCGGCTAACGCGACGGTTTCTGGGTTCGATCCCCAGTCGGGGAAGATGGATTTTTCTATTTCCATTTTCTTCGCTCTGGCAAACTAGGCAAAGCGCGGCGTTGAGTTCCGCCACTCAACACGCAATGTCTCGAAAAGCGTGAAGCTAAAAAAAAATATTCATTTATTGTTATATATAAATATATTTAGAAAACTGAAGTGATTAAATTATTTGTTTAAAGAAAAACATCGAAACACACGTAGACCATATGTTTCAAGTGTATTCGAACAGAGATTCTACGTAATTGCATTAAATGACATTCATCACTCAAGAACTATATTTCAAAGTAGTTCTCTACCACTACGAGTCGTTGTCTACGTGCAACTGCCACGAATTCAAATGATTACATTGTTTTTATCACCTAAGCCTATCCATTTTACAATAAATTCCTAATTAATAATCTTTTTCAATATTTTATGGTCTATCATAGCAGAGTGAGCTGAAAAAAAAAATTATTTGGAATAAAATTCTTTCACAGTCGGCGCGTGGATCGGTATTCTCATGATGTTCATATATCCTTAACATACAATGTGTACAAAATATCGAATTTTCAACCATAAAATGTACGTGATTAACCTTGTAACCGGAATTCGTCCATAAATTGGGAAAATCCGATATATTATTATAATAGTTGTTGATTTAATTTATTATAATATACTATTTCATCTCAATGCTCTACTTTTTATAATAGCTTTTTAACGATAACAGCTTGTCGCTTGTAGGAGTTCCACAACCTTTCCTTTAATATCAGAAATACCACATTTTTTTGAAGAATTTAAGCGTCGCTTGAAGTAGCATTTTAAAACTGTGATATCTCCATTTCTTTATTTTTTCATTAATTACTTTTACGAAATTGCACTATTATAATTTTATTTATTTATATTTGTATGTATGTATATATGTATATCTGTATGTATGCATGTATATATATGTATGTTTGTTTATGTCTATTTATGTTCTTATTTGTATATATTATATATTTATTATTTTTATAATTTGCTACGCCTTTTGCCATTACGTTGCCTGGAATTTGCTACTAGAGCAGTAATACCACCTTTTGTACTAATACTTTTTTTACTATTGTTTTTTTTTATGTTTTCTGGGTATAAAGAGTTATAATTTATTGTTATAGTATATTATTGTAATTGTGACTGATGATGGGGTTATGTGCTTAGTGGAAGTGGGTAAGTCTTAAGTTGCGAACTTTTACTATTGGGCTCTCGACGAGGAAAAACATAGAAATGGCACTTAAGAACGTTTTGTGTATTTTATATTTTATTTACTAAAAATGAATACGGTCGCTTTAGCGGGCAAAGCCGTGGGCGGGTCGCTAGTAAAATATAAGCGCTTGTACAATTATTATTACATTTTCTTTAAGCGCGAAACACTAAAAATAATGAGGTGTTAAGGGAATCCCTTGTTATTAAACGAGAATAAGTTAAGTGAGTACTAGCGATGATTGATAACGACTTGGGACGTTATAAAATTGTAAAGATATTATATTTAAATTAAATATGATTGTAATTTAAAAATGACAAAATTCTTATGTTTCTAGTTTTTCACATAACTGTGAAAAAACCTACCAGCGGCAATTTTTCTGGGTCTGTAACACCTGTAGCTCCTCTAGTGTTGCACTAGGTCTTACTTTTTGGTGACCCGAATGCCCATTTACCTGTAGCCCACAAAAAATAATCTGTGGTGAACCAAGTTATGCCAACACGCTAGTTTGAACCAGGTAACTACCACGCCTTAACAGAAAACCGTCGTAAAACAGCAGCGTTTTAATGTTGCTATGTTTCGTCGGGTTAGTATTAGGTTTGAGAGTTCTGTAGCCCATAAAGAGGAATGGTAGTCCGGGTATTTGGTTACAGCATCCATATCCTCTTAGATTGTAGATATCTATGGGCGACGGTGTCCACTTAACATCAGGTTTTCCCTTTTGCTCGTTTGCATAATGTATACAAAAATAAGCGTTGAATTCTACCACTCAAAATGCTCGATGACTATAATTTAATATTTACAATGTAAATATTTTTGAAAAGAGTGTACCGTGGAGAAAGAAAGAATGGAATCAATTAAATTTAAACTGAGGATCGTCGTGGCGCAAAGACGAGTTCGATTTCCACTTGGGAAAGATGGATTTTTGCATTTTGAGTTGCGCCACTCAACACGCAATGTGTCAAAAAAGGCAGAGAGCGGGGAACGGAGCGTCTTAACACTGGGTTTCTATGATCCTGCGGCTCCCTGTACCTACCCTGCCATGTGCAAGATAATGCCAGAAGCTAAAAAAAAGTCACTGTAAAAAATGTTACTTAATATGACGTGTAATTTAATACTTAAGATATAATTATACAATATACGATCACATTTGTCATTCTGAACGTGCTCAGATGGTTTGGGCACGTCGAAAGAATGAGTGGCTAAAGAATAGTAAAAAAGATATACGATGGAAAAGTGAGTGGTAAGAGAGGTAAGGGGAGACCTCGGTTGACTTTCGCAAACACAGTATCGAAGATATTGGAGAAAGGTCACGTAAAAAACGTGAGGACTCCCTGGAGAGCATTTATGCAGAGGTTAATGACAGTGGACGAGGCGAAAGAGGTATGCAGGGACCGATGCGTTTGGCGCTACGTTCTCTCTGACTACCCTGCTAGAGCTTTAACTATGTATTGCCGTCATTCTTAATTTTTGTATTAAAGATCGTCTACATTAACTACAAGACGTAAAAATTCACGTTTTCCTTACAGTACTTAGACCCAAGATACGTGCATGTTTCATCCAATTTCCGTCACCTACACTCTGTATTGATAGATAGTAGTAGTTGAAAGAAAAATGTTTTACACATTTCGTTTCCGTTTAACGGAACGGTATTCTCATGATGTTCATATATCCTTAACATACAATGTGTACAAAATATCGAATTTTCAACCATAAAATGTACGTGATTAACCTCGTAACCGGAATTTGTCCATAAATTGGGAAAATCCGATATATTATTATAATAGTTGTTGATTTAATTTATTATAATATACTATTTCATCTCAATGCTCTACTTTTTATAATAGCTTATTAACGATAACAGCTTGTCGCTTGTAGGAGTTCCACAACCTTTCCTTTAATATCAGAAATATCACAATTTTTTTAAGAATTTAAGCGTCGATTGAAGCGGCATTTTAAAACTGTGATATCTCCAGTTCTTTATTTTTTCATTAATTACTTTTACGAAATCGCACTATTTTAATTTTATTTATTTATATTTGTATGTATGTATATATGTATATCTGTATGTATGCATGTATATATATGTATGTTTGTTTATGTCTCTTTATGTTCTTATTTGTATATATTATATATTTATTATTTTTATAATTTGCTACGCCTTTTGTCATTACGTTGCCTGGAATTTGCTACTAGAGCAGTAATACCACCTTTTGTACTAATACTTTTTTTACTATTGTTTTTTTCATGTTTTCTGGGTATAAAGAGTTATAATTATTATAATCTATAATTTATTGTTATAGTATATTATTGTAATTGTGACTGATGATGGGATTATGTGCTTAGTGGAAGTGGGTAAGTCTTAAGTTGCGAACTTTTACTATTGGGCTCTCGACGAGGAAAAAAATAGAAATGGCACTTAAGAACGTTTTGTGTATTTTATATTTTATTTACTAAAAAATGAATACGGTCGCTTTAGCGGGCAAAGCCGTGGGCGGGTCGCTAGTAATATATAAGCGCTTGTACAATTATTATTACATTTTCTTTAAGCGTGAAACACTAAAAATAATGAGGTGTTAAGGGAATCCCTTGTTATTAAACGAGAATAAGTTAAGTGAGTACTAGCGATGATTGATAACGACTTGGGACGTTATAAAATTGTAAAGATATTATATTTAAATTAAATATGATTGTAATTTAAAAATGACAAAATTCTTATGTTTCTAGTTTTTCACACAACTGTGAAAAAACCTACCAGCGGCAATTTTTCTGGGTCTGTAACACCTGTAGCTCCTCTGGTGTTGCACTAGGTCTTACTTTTTGGTGACCCGAATGCCCATTTACCTGTAGCCCACAAAAAATAATCTGTGGTGAACCAAGTTATGCCAACACGCTAGTTTGAACCAGGTAACTACCACGCCTTAACAGAAAACCGTCGTAAAACAGCAGCGTTTTAATGTTGCTATGTTTCGTCGGGTTAGTATTAGGTTAGAGAGTTCTGTAGCCCATAAAGAGGGATGGTAGTCCGGGTATTTGGTTACAGCATCCATATCCTCTTAGATTGTAGATATCTATGGGCGACGGTGTCCACTTAACATCAGGTTTTCCCTTTTGCTCGTTTGCATAATGTATACAAAAATAAGCGTTGAATTCTACCACTCAAAATGCTCGATGGCTATAATTTAATATTTACAATGTAAATATTTTTGAAAAGAGTGTACCGTGGAGAAAGAAAGAATGGAATCAATTAAATTTAAACTGAGGATCGTCGTGGCGCAAAGACGAGTTCGATTTCCACTTGGGAAAGATGGATTTTTGCATTTTGAGTTGCGCCACTCAACACGCAATGTGTCAAAAAAGGCAGAAAGCGGGGAACGGAGCGTCTTAACACTGGGTTTCTATGATCCTGCGGCTCCCTGTACCTACCCTGCCATGTGCAAGATAATGCCAGAAGCTAAAAAAAAGTCACTGTAAAAAATGTTACTTAATATGACGTGTAATTTAATACTTAAGATATAATTATACAATATACGATCACATTTGTCATTCTGAACGTGCTCAGATGGTTTGGGCACGTCGAAAGAATGAGTGGCTAAAGAATAGTAAAAAAGATATACGATGGAAAAGTGAGTGGTAAGAGAGGTAAGGGGAGACCTCGGTTGACTTTCGCAAACACAGTATCGAAGATATTGGAGAAAGGTCACGTAAAAAACGTGAGGACTCCCTGGAGAGCATTTATGCAGAGGTTAATGACAGTGGACGAGGCGAAAGAGGTATGCAGGGACCGATGCGTTTGGCGCTACGTTCTCTCTGACTACCCTGCTAGAGCTTTAACTATGTATTGCCGTCATTCTTAATTTTTGTATTAAAGATCGTCTACATTAACTACAAGACGTAAAAATTCACGTTTTCCTTACAGTACTTAGACCCAAGATACGTGCATGTTTCATCCAATTTCCGTCACCTACACTCTGTATTGATAGATAGTAGTAGTTGAAAGAAAAATGTTTTACACATTTCGTTTCCGTTTAACATCTAAAATCCTTTAAGATCGTGAAAAGTAATCTAAAATAACTATTTCTCCAGAATCAAGACGTTTCTTCGTAGCTTGGAGAAAATTACATAATAAGCAAGCTTATATACAAAGGTCTCTTAAAAATTACAATTTTACGGTCGCAAACTTCTTTATTATTAAAGTAACGCTTACTGAAGGGGACTTGGCAAATTAATTTTGTTAGAAACTTCCTTCGAATACGGTTCATTAGAAGAGCAAGCAGTCTGATACAAATGTAGGGTAATAGCGAATACTGATAAATGTTTTAATGTTCTTATCGTTGTATGTATCTGGTTAGAAATAAAATAACTAAAATAAAAATAAAATTTTCATCATATTAAAAAAAACTTATTTGGTTTATATGTTTAATTATCTTGCAGCTTCACGCTGTATCCCGTTCCCCAGAAGAATAGTTACTCTTAAGTCCTTTTATTCTCCACTTCTCGCCCAATTTTCGAAAGATCGGCATGTTTAGTGGTAGAACCTAACGCAGCGCCGTCTTCTAGAAAAAAATTGAACAATTCCTTCCCTTATTGAGAATCGTATCCCAATAGTTTCATATGTATTTAGTGTAGGACAAAATTATGTAACACACGCATCCCTCAGGAACATAGGTCTATATCATTATAAAATAAACACACACATAACTTTAAGCTTTATCCATAGCAGAGAAGTCAGAGAGAACGGAGAGCCTAACGCTGCGGTCCCTGCATACCTCATTCGCCTCGTTTACAGTACATGCTCTTCATACATGCTGTCTGGGGAGTTCTCATGCTTTTTACGTGACTTTCCATATCTATCATCATACCATCGTCTAGTATCATCGATACTGTGTTTTCGAAACTCAATCAAGGTTCCCTGACCTCTCTTACCACTTACTTTATTTTTACTTGTGTAGCATGACGCTACAAAAAAAAATACTATTTAATAAAAATAATATACATAAGCCTATTTCCTATTTCTTTATACATAACTAATGTGTTACGGGTATGTTGCGGATATTTATATTGTACAATATTAATCTTTAGTTTTTTTTAGAAATAGTGAGGCTTTCATTGTTTTACCTTATTTCATTTTAATTTTTTACATTATTTATACAAAATATATGTCTTTTTTTCAAATAAGAGCATGGTCATTGCCAATCCCATTTTGCTTTGACAAAAAGAGGTTAACAACGCAATAAATCGTATAAAGCATATAAGATTTTTAACGCCATAGAAGAACGCATGGTTTAGTTGTCAAATAGTTGGATCGTTTCAAAAAGCCGGGGATTCAAACCCACTGCTTTATATTTTCTTATTTACTTCTGTGTTCCACATTTTTTTATATCATATTAGATAATTTATTAATACTCTGATTGAATTGTTAAAGAAAATTGCAAAATGAAGCAACAACAACAACAACAGTAACAAATAGCAAAAATCTTTTGCTTTATTTCACTCTCTATATTATTACAACACGTAACATTGTTATATATCTTTTAGTAAAAGAATGGACCGATTTGTTGCTGGGTCAACTTTGTCCGTACCAGATAATGTAAACAGATTGCTTAATATTAGAATAAAAGGAAGAAAGCTTTATTGTTAAGATTTGTAAGGACCGTTGTGGCTGAAAAGCTCAGCGTCTGCCTATAAGCCCAATAGTTTATGGGTTCAATTTCCTCTCTAGAAGGATTTTCGTTACTTCTATTACTACTAGAGGATTACTTCGTTTCCATTTTTAAAACTCTCAATAACTGGGCATAGGCGGTGTTAGTCCCACCATCAACATGCAATTCCTCAAAAGGCAGAAAGCAAGGAATAGAGTGTCATAACACTAGGTTCCTATGGTTCCTGTGGTTACGTCTACCTACCCTGCTATGTGCGCGATAAAGCGTGAAGCTAAAAAAAGATTTACAAAAGGTAACTCAATAAGAATCATTCAGTCATTAAGTGTGATAATGATAACATGCCATGGGAAAGAAATGCTCGCCACAGTCTATTTCAAGAGAATTATTGCATTATTTGCAAACATTGTTGAATCTTAAATTTTTGACATTCCAAAAATTAAATATGTAACTTCTTATTTTGAATGAAATTATTTGATTTTGATTTTGAATTCAACTTACGGAAGTTATTGTGTCTTCCTTTAAACCTACACTTGGGACGAAAGTCCCAAGCGCTGATCGGAGCTCCTCTTCCTACAACGCGATGGGCCCGGGACCCGCACGGTGAACCAATGGAATACTAAGCAGTTTCTTCTCATTCTCACCAAGACAGCCAGACTCAAAATAAGGCGGAAAGTATGAAAGTAGGACGTCTTAACACTATGTTCCCGCGGCCTTATCTGATATATACGGGATATCGTATACAGCCAAAAACTAATCTACTTATTTCAGGATATAACGTGAAGTTAATTTTATTGAAGCCTTCAACAATCACGTTTAATGAAACACGTGCTGACTCCAATGTCATAATAATTATTATAGCAGTTTATCTGAACAACATATGCAATGTTCACGAATCATAGTAAATTTAATATCAATGTATTATCTATATTTTAATTTACTTCGATTTCATACAAAAATTTCGTAATGGTCTGAAATGCTTCAAACCAATTACAGTGAACAAGTTAATTAGAGCCAATACTACAGTCTATAATATGTCCAATTACGTAATTAATGTGTACGCTAAAAAGCTTTTAAATCTATTATCGGTTCAACATAAACAGGTTGAAGCTAAAATTTTCTCAATACATTTTGATGAACTATTTTAGTAATATCTTTAAAAAAAATACTTTCCGCAGTTTCAGGTTTAAATATATATAAAACACGTTACGAGTTTGAATAGGGTTTTAACCATTATAATATATCGTTTTCAACTTTCTTTTTATTAAAAAATAATTTACTCTACATTCATTAAGTCCGTACCCTTTTTTAACTCAAACTATATGTTCTTATTATATATAGTATTAATACATAATATATAGAATAAATATTTATCATAATGAACATCTTTCATAATGTTTAATTTTTTTTATATTTAATTTTACTTAGAACTAAGGCTATGGATGATAAGCGAATTACACAAGTTTATACATTTCATTTTTGGTGTTATAAATAAAATTAAATTATACAATAAATTAGGGTCACTTGATGATGGGGTCACACAATAATGACAAGAAATAAGCTTTGATGCGACTTATTTCCTTAATATTAGGGCATGTCCACTATAATGGAAGTTGTGACCGCTGCGTTCCTGTCTTATATGGTCATCTTCAAGTTGTATTCCGCAATGCTTTTAGTTGTTGCACCTGTCGTATTACGAATTAGTCTTATGACTGCATCCTCTTTGCCCTCGCTATAGTGGGTGCAGCTGTTGGTGTGTCGTGATATTGCTACGACGGCATGTAAGACACTATCATGTAGCTGCAGCTTGGCCGCTTTGCTATTAATGACTACGACAGTCTCGCTGGTCAGGCCTTGAGCCTCATGAATCGTCAGGATCGTTTTAAACTTAAAGTGTTGCATTGCTCTACTTCCATTTCTTTCTCTGGTAGACAAATCGCGGTGATGAGTTCCGCCACACATACACACAAACTTTGTTGGAAATTATTACCATAAGATTACATATATCTGAATAGAAAATAAAACGAAATAGAAAATTAAAAAAGAACGAGTTTGTACCTCATACTACATTTAATTCAACAAACATCAATACATAAACGACATTTGAAATTTGTATAAGATAACATCTAGTTGTGAAGATCGTAAATCTTCTTCACTAACTTTCAT
Source organism: Dione vanillae (assembly GCA_037178615.1). NCBI lineage: Eukaryota > Metazoa > Arthropoda > Insecta > Lepidoptera > Nymphalidae > Dione > Dione vanillae. The sequence continues at coordinate 32,559 of JAZFAU010000844.1, forward strand.
AAATGACAAATTTAATTATTTAATACAAACAAAAGCTCTGGAGGACGCTTTGTTGTCACCAAGTGCCCACAATGAAGTATTAGCTTCAAGCTTCGTGTATTTCGAGAGGGAATATTCTGATTAGTTGAATTGAAATTTTGAAATAACTTTCTAGGCAGAAGCATACATATATATGTACATAATGACAAAAGAGTTCAACGTTGCCATATATTGTATATAGCACCTCTTAATACGTAATATCTTGAAAATTGGGCAATGTCTTGTTTTCTCATTTGACCAAAAAAAAAACAAATAACAATCAAAATATGAAATAAAATTTCTCATTGCAGACGGCTGCAATTATCACGATGAAGACTTGAGAATCGTTGTGGCACAGAGATGTAGCGTCTGCCTTTAAACGTGATGGTTTGTGGGTTTGATTCCCACTCAGAGAAGATAGATTTTTCTATTTCCATCTTCTCTCAATGCGCGGCGTTTAATTCTGCCACTTAGCACGAAATGCGATGCAAACGGAGTGTTAACATTTGATACTCGTGGGTTCCTTCTACCTAGCCTGCTATATGCGGGATAAGGCATGAAGCTACAATATAATTATAAAAGACACAATAAGTCTTAATAGAGATCATTTATAAATGACTTAATCTTTTATTTAACGTATGGAAATCCTTTAACGGACACTCGTATGTATATATATATCCCCGGACCTCACAGATCAGCAGATGTAAATCAGTCTACATCTGCTGGTCCATTCACTATAACCTTAACCTCCTCTTTAACTGTCTTCGGCCAAATGAGAAGGAGAACATAACCTTCCGTGAATCACGGTGACAGGTGACTGCTAGTCATGTCGCAGAGTCACAAGTGGTGGATCACTCCTAACGACCTTGATAGAGAATTTCGTCATTTGTATCACAATAAAGTATGTATATGTTCTTATTATTGATATAAACAACTATTTTTCAAAGTATCATTCAAATATTATCGTTCTAACACGATGTAATCTTTTTCTTATGGTATTCTGGTGCAGTAGGATATGCAAAGGAAACCGTGAGCTCAACAGCCCTCCACTAGCTTGGAAGACGTTGTGTTTTTTGTTTTCTGCCTTACTAGGCGGTAATGTGCGTTGAGTGGCGTAACTCAACGCTGCGCTTTATTCATCATTGTCAGAGCACAACTGTGACAGTACAATGTAATCACGACCAAATATTGAAATAACGGATACATTTGTAAAATGCAAATCAAATGGTTTTACAGTTCACTTTATATCTTTATTACCTTCCAAATTGTTTTGTTCTAGTATTATTCGCTTGCTTTTTGTTCTGGTGTCGAATACAGACATAATGGACTTGTCTCGTGGTTTTGTCAATGACATTTTTATATTTATTTTATTATGTATTGAAAGTTTTCATATTGCTGGGATATTACTTCAGATTAAACTATAAACTATATGTATATGTTGATCGATGTTCTTAGATTTACATGTTTTTGTCCGTAATTGTCACTATTATTTCCCTTAAGTTACTTTATTTATAAAGTATTTTATATGTAATGTAATTAGTAAGTACTCAGGTACGTATATGTCAGCGCTAGGCCAGGATTTCGTTGTTGAGAGTCCATTTTTCATAATAAAATAACAGAGTGGTAGCAATTGGTTTATTCTCTACAATAGTTAATACAGAAGAGAGTGACAATACATAATTCAGTCCTTTTATTTATTTTACAGCTGATATTTCTGTACAATATTCAAAATTAATATCATAAAGAACTTAACATTACAAATAGGTTTTACTGATTTGAATATTAAACATTAATTTCAATACTAATTACTTTCTAACATTAAAATCATAAAATGTATACTGATATGCGCCCATATATACGTCGCATCCCGATACTGCAGATATTCATTTCTGTTTCAGAGATTCATCCTAACAAATGGAAATACAGACAGACGAAAAAACATGAATAAATATTTTTATGATTTTTAAAGTGTTAATCCACACTGAGGATAGAACAAATACTTAAAGAAAACATATAAAAATTTTGGGTAGCGGAAATTTGTAAAAATCCCTACAGAGATACTAACAACGATATAAGTTGTATAAAAAGCATAAAAGAATTTCAACGCGGCGTGATGTAGAACGCATGGCTCAGTGGTGAGAGCGCCTGCACGGTTCGCAGGAGGGCGCGGGTTCGAGTCCCGCTGCGTTCAAATTTTTATATGTTTTCTTAAACATGAAAAAAGTCAAACGCTCAAAAAATTTAAACGCATTTTTTATTTATAATGTTTGTGGAAATGTTTAACTTGCGCACACTTAGAGAGGCAAAAGGATCTCGAAAAGGTGAATTGGTGAGAAATATAGCTAAAAAGGAAATTCTAACTTTACCATACTCAAAATATGTTAATATCACAGTTGTATTCATAATTTCAAGCGCTTTATCCCGCATATAAAGCAGGATAGACAGAAGTTACGTACTGTGCTATTGTAGTAGCTATCGCCCCGATATATACAAGCCCATATCAAATAACGCTTGAAAATAAATTAAACAGATTTTCAATATATTTATTTGTCACATTTAGTGTGTACGTTGCACTTTAAAGTAACATACACAATATTTGCCAACAGTATACTATATAGAGGTTGTAAATTTATCAAATTAAAGCCACAACATTGAAGTTTTTCATAGATTCAGATTCATTTGAAATGCTAACTATTAAAGTAAGTAGTAAAAAATCCAATTTAAAAAGAAGTCTAAATTTATGTAAATATTAGTATACCGTAGTGCAAATTGAAAAGCGTTTGACTTAGATGCGTTTAAATTCAACTATTTAAAATATAAAGATATTTATTTGCATGTCTATTTACTTCATCATCATCATCATCATATCAGCCGTAGGACGTCAACTGCTGAACATAGGCCTCCCCCAGGGACCTCCAGTGCGCCCTGTCTAAGGATAATACCTTAGGATAAGCAAATATTTTATAATGTCAGTTCTGTGCTCTCTAACTCTTTTATCTAGAACTTTTAAAAGCTAAATTACTCAAAATAAAGCAAAAAAAATCTCTACAACCAAAAACAGTTATTAGCAACAAAAGCTCAAAAGCTGCATACAGCTTCTCTTAATATTTAAGCTCGTGATTTATATTACGTTTACATATACTGCGGTTGTAAAGCACGTATTTGCCCACTCATTTGTGCATGTTGTACAATTAATTAAAATTCTGGAAGTCGTCCAATATGTACAGTTTTAACATGAAAAGATTTCATTTTCTTGGTTTTTGTATGAAATAATGTATAATTGCGATTTAAATTTAACATATGTACATATTAATATTGTGAAACATACTTTTGTAGTTCATTATGGAGTTCAATTTCTTCTCGAAGATTACATTCTTACATTTTTGCTCTTAAATGCTTTGCATCATTTCACTCTTAATCATATTATGAAATCTGGCGGGAATTGGAGAACTAGAGAAGAAAGTCAACTTTCTCTCACATCCTTCTATATACGGGATAGAGCGTGAAATTTAAGATGTAACGTGTTTAAAGTTGTATCAAAATTAAATATATTCGCGTCTGGATTATACTATCTATACTTCTCTTACATTATTGATTATTATTATTGCTGTGTTATTTCTTTTAGATCTTTATTTTTATATTTTTTCTTGTTTTTTTTTTAGCTTCACGCTTTATCCCGCACATGGCAGGGTAGGCAGAGGGAACTGCAGGGACCGTGGGAACCTAGTGTTAAGACACTCCGTTACTTAGTCCCTGCTTTCTCCGTCCCCGCTTTCCGCCTTTTTCGAGGCATTGCGTGTTGAGTGGCGGAACTCAACGCCGCTCTTTGCCTAGTTTGCCAGAGCGAAGAAAATGGAAATAGAAAAATCCATCTTCTCCGACTGGGGATCGAACCCAGAAACCGTCGCGTTACAGGCAGACGTTACGCCTCTGCGCCACGATGGTCCTTTATCTGTCTCAAAATTATGTAATAATTATTTTTTTTGCATTAAATTAAGTTTTCATTGTTAATGTTAACTAACACAATCTAATAATATATGAAGTTTAAAAAGAAGAACAGAAGTTTAAAATATTGTGTTACGCCATCTAACAAAAAACGTGTCAAAAATTACTAGAAAAAATAGCGAGAGAATAAGAACATTTGAGAAATTTACTTTCGCTATATTTACAAGAGGTTAAAATATACAATAAATATAAAGGTATAAATTCAAATCGTAGCCTTCTTAATGAAAACAAAAAACGATCACAAAAACAATTGAATAATATTCGTGGAAAAATTTTTGTTATTCATTCAGGAAAACTTTGTGGGTTTTATTTTCAATTTAACTTGTGAATGATTGATGACACCAGCGACACCAATAATTGATTTTATATAGGTGTTCCGGGATTCGATTCTTATCGATATTTTTTGTTATTTCAGTAAATTTAATTATTTAGGGAAATACTTGTAAAATGCTTTTTTGGGCTCGACTAGTGCCGTTTCTATTATTATTTGGAAATATGCTCACTAGTAAAGGGTTTCCTGTTTAAAATATTAATAATGTAACTCAATAAAAAAATTAAAACTGCCAATATGGTTGTGTTAAACACGAAACAAAAAAGAAACTCGCTTAGAAATGTGATAAATCTTACACCGGTTGTTCTCTGGTCGACGCATTAATTTTACTAGGTTGGTAAATTATTTGAAATTCAAAATGAAGCATGTATCTTTATTTATTTTTTAGCTGCACATTTCATCCTGCACATAGGAGTGTAGGCAAAGGGAATCACAGGAACCGAGGAAAGTTAGTGTTAAGACGCTCCGTCCCACTTTCCGCCCTTCGAGGCTTTTTGTGTTGAGTGGCGAAGCTCTATATACTTAGCGAAGCTCTATACCATATGTTTCTTACAACAAGAAATCCATGCTTCGTAATAGTCTTTGATTATTGACTTCGTAACGAGCTATGGAAGGATCTTACAAAACTAATTCTCCCTTCGTATATCCTCGATACTAATTGAAGGTAATATAAAGGTAAAGGGGCAATATGGATGGTTTTATGCAATAATGTGATTAATATTTATTGTATCCTTTTGAAAAGCATGTCAATTTTGTATTTTTAATTTATGCGCTAAGAAATGCGATATTGTATCTAAATATAAACACAAAGATTGTGGGTTCGATTCTAATTCGAGGAAATTAGTTATTTTCATTACTTAGTTCTAACAAAACGTATGATACGATGCGTAGTTGAAAATAACAACTTACAATGTTAAATGGTCTAAACCTAAAACTAGCTTTTCTTTCTATATTCGAGTAGAATATGATATTTATTTTATTTGTAATATAATTATTATTATTATTATAAGCTTTATTTTTCTCCCTTACAATTTCAAATACATGTGTTAATTATTAATTTTTATAATAGTTATGTACTTATTTATTTGTTAGTATTGTTAGTATTTGTACTTAATCTAAGGTTAGTTTTATTAAGTGTAAGGGCCGCTTTTTGCGGTAAAAGCCTTCTCCAAACTGTTCCAAGTGTTTCTATCCTTTGCCAGTCTAGTCCATAGATTTCCAGCTGTTTCTAATATATCGTCGCTCCATCTTTTTGGTGGTCTTCCTTTCTTTCTTTTTTATCAATAGGGTACCAATTTGTTACTGTTTTTGACCACCTATCGTCTGATGCTCTTTGAATGTGACCTGCTCATTTCCATTTCAGCGCTAACACTCGTTTTACCGCGTCTTTGGCTTTTGTTTTCTCTCTAATATGCGAACTCTTCACTCTATCTTTTAGTTTAATGTTCATATAACTGCGTTCTATTCCTCTTTGGCAACTTCTTATTTTATTTAAGAGAGGTTTTCTGAGTGCCCAGGTCTGACAGGCGTAAGTGAGGACTGGTGTTAGACATATATCCATAGCTTTTGTTTTCAATTTAGTTGGTATAGGTCCTTTGAAGATTTCTTTCATACTCCAGTATTTATTCCATGTATTCTTGACTCTGCGGTCGATTTCTTTCTCTGTACAAGAGTTAGTTGAAATTAGATGTCCGAGGTAGATGTATTCTGTGACATAATCTATATCTATTAATTGTGTAGATATAGGAATTTGTTCGTAGTTGGTCATTATTTTTGTCTTGTCCCAGTTGATTTGAAGACCGACGATGTCGCTATGTTGACTAAGGGAATCTATCATGTATTTCAGCTTTTGTGGGTCTTCTGATAGCAATACTATGTCGTCTGCAAATCTAAGATGTGAGAGACATTTTCCGTAGACGTTTATTCCCAATTCACTCCAATTCAGATTTCTAAAGATGGATTCCAGAACTGCGATGAAAAGCTTTGTAGAAAGCGGATCCCCTTGCTTTACCCCTTTGTGTACTTGAAAAGTTTGTCCTCTTTTTTCTAAGCGTACTCTAGCTGTACTTTTCAAATACATCGATTTAATAATTTCTATGTAGTCGTAGTCCACACCTTGCTGCTTTAAAGCTTGCCAGATAGACTCATGTGAAATTGAATCGAACGCTTTTGAGTAGTCAATAAAGGCAATATATAAGGGGAGGTTATATTCTCTAAAACGTTCTATTATTACCTTTATTGTATGGATATGGTCAATGGTAGAGAAGTGCTTCATAAATCCCGCTTGTTCTGCAGGTTGGTTCTCATCAATTTTTGTTGCAATACGCTTTAGGAGGACGGATGCGAATACTTTATATAGGCAAGATATAAGGCTGATAGGTCTGTAATTTGATATTAATTTAGGGTTTCCTTTTTTATATATTAGTGCAATTTCTGAGCATGTCCATGTTTCTGGTATTTCTTTTGTTGATAAAATTTTGTTGAAGAGTTCAGTAAGCGGTTTCACCAGTTTGTCTTTCGCGGCTTCAATAATTTCATTACTTACTCCGTCTGGACCAGGACTCTTCCTAATTTTAATTTATTTATCGCAAGCTCTACTTCACTTTCTAAAAAGGGTGGGGCTGATTCTTTAGTTGTCTCTATATTTTTAAGTGTCCGTTCTTTGCTTTGATTATTTTTATTGGTGTAGAGATTTTTGTAGAACTGTGTAGCTATAGTCATTAGGTCTTTTCTATTTGTAGTAGTGGTTTTTGAACTATCCTCTAGTTGTGTAATGTCATATTTGGTTGTTTCTAATTTTTTATAAGGCTTTTTTTTTCCTCCGGTTTTTTCAATGAATTTGCTAAGTGTATCTAGTCTTTTCTTTCTGATATTTTGTTTAATTTTTTATGTATTATTCCGTATAATTTACTTTATGTTTGCTTTTCTTTCCTAGTTTTATTTTCTTTGTTTTTTAATATATGTTTTTTATATTTCAGAGTTTCTATTTCTTCTGTTATGAATTCTCTATATTTTTCTCTAGTTGTGTTTTTATAGCTATAGTCTTTAAGTAAATATGTCTCTATTTTCTTAGTGATTTCATGTACGTTATCAGTTTGAAATATAATATAGAGGTATAATTGTACAGTATAAAAGCTATACAATCACATCTAATCAAGACTCGCAGTCACACCATTATTAAAATTATGAAATCCCACGTTGGGCGCCATAATTATTTGCATAAAAGAAAATCATAAACGAAAATCATTAACCTCCACTGCCCTCTTAACATAATATATTAAGCATTAAACAACATTAAATTTTAATTGCAACAAAATTTTGTTTAATTTAGTAGCCTACTTTATAACTTAGTTTGTATTATAAAATTATGTATTTACTTTGTATACAAAATTGCCCTACAAAAATTCAAGAGGCGCTCGTTTTACATAAAGCTTATTACTCTTTTATTTTAAAAACTGAGACTTTAAAATGCCTGTTAAATAAATTTTTGGTAATATAATATTTAAAATGTAATAAAACTTTTGCAATATTATTATAGTTGATTTTTAATCATATAATCCATAAATATCTATCTATGTCTAGTCTATTAGGTGATCTTACTTCGGGAAAGATATATTATAACATTTTCTTATAACACACTTCTTAGGCCGGCCTACAATATGGCTATAAAACCATCTGCAGGCGAAGC
>JAZFAU010000845.1:2500-40549 GCA_037178615.1 Dione vanillae
AGGCCCCCGCCGGTGACTGCCCGCCCTACGGCAGGCCCCTCAGACCCCCCCCTAGTGGGGAGGGGTCGTTACAATGGCCGGAGTGCACGGCCATTGTGGCCCGACGAGTGGGGTGATCCTGGAAATGCAGGCGGTGGCGCCCCCGCGCCTGTCGCCTGCGGATCACCCCCAGGGGCGGAGAGCGACGGACGTTGTTTCCGCCGTCTTCTACCCCTTCTTCGTCTGCGGAGCGGCGCCGCGAGAGGGTCATCCTCCTGCGTGCGCTCCGCCGCCTCCTTCTGTGACATTACGTCCTCACAGAAGGAGGCTACCGCCGCCCATGCCTCCTCCCCGCTCAGCATGGCGGCGACCACGCTGGGGAGCGTGAGGTCGGCCCCGACTACTGCCACCAGGGCGCGGCGAGGTTCGGACCACGATGGGCACACCTCCAAGGTGTGCTCCGCCGTGTCCACCGCGGCCCCGCAGTGGTGGCACGCTGGAGACTCCTCTCTCCCGATCTGGTGCAGGTACGATCCGAAGCAACCATGCCCGGACAGCACCTGCACAAGACGCAGGGAGAGTGAGCCGTGCCGCCGATCGAGCCAATCGCCCAGGACGGGCCCGATGGCGTCCAGCAGCCGGCGACCGAACGCCGCGGAGGTGAGGTCCTCCGCCCACTGCCGAGTGACGGCGTCCCTCAGCTCCCGGCGGATCTCCTCCCGCTCCCCCGGATCCGGACGACGGTTTCAGTGCCCTCTGACCCGCCGTCCACTCGTACATTCTGGCGAGCACCCAAGCCTCCAGCTCCCAAGGATGGGTGCCCGCCAGAACGCACGCCGCCGCAAAACTCACTGTGCGGTACGCCCTAGCCACCCGCTGTGCAATGGCCCTTTGTGGCCTGCGGATGGCAGCGGCGTTCTCCCTTCGGCACAGTGAGTCCGCCCATATGGGAGCCCCGTACAGGGCCATACTCTTCAGTATGCCGGCGTATAGACGCCGGCATCGATCGCCGGGACTCCCCACGTTCGGGAGGAGCCACGAGAGGGCGCCCGCTGTTTTGAGCAGGCGCGTCGACAGCTCGGCAAAGTGGGCGCCGAAGCGCCACTTGCTGTCGAGCACCAGGCCCAGATATTTCATCTGGGCCTGCACCTCAACGCGGGCACCCTCAACGAATATATGGGCGTCGGGCGGTTGGCGCTGCCGAGGCCCACGGAAAAAAACCGCCTCGCCGCCGCTGAAGGTGGCGCTGCACAAGACGTGCAGCGCCACCTTCAGCCCTAGGCGGGAGATTCGGTCCACCACTAGCGAACCTCCCGCCGAGGCCAAGCTGGCCGCCTCCCCAAAATTCCTCCCCCTGGCAGTGAGGAGGGTGTCATCTGCATAGCAGATGACAGACGTGCCACAGGGGAGATTTCCCCTCAAGAGCCAGTCGAATCCGATGTTCCACAGGAGCGGTCCTAGAACGGAACCCTGTGGAACACCGGACTCGACGCAGTATCTGCGGAGCTCGCCCGACTTGTTGGTTAGGCGGACTGTCCGATCGCTCAGATAGTCCGCCAACAGACCCCGCAGATACTGGGGCACCCCGTGAAAACGGAGCGCCTCTAGCACGGTGGAGTGGGGAATGGAGTTGAAGGCGTTGACTATGTCGAACGACACAGCCAACACTCCATCCCCCTCGGCCATCGCCTCTTTCACCCCGTCCCTGAGTCGGGACAGGGCGTCCACCGTCGAACGCTCAGCTCGAAAACCGAACTGAGCGTCCGCTAGGTCCGGGCCAATTGTGCGCAGGTGGCAGTTGACGCGGGCGGCGAGGATCCTCTCGAACATTTTCCCGACCTCATCGAGCAGAACGATGGGTCGGTATGCCGAGGGGGAGTCCGCCGGCCGCCCCTCCTTCCGATGAAGGCACAATTGGCCCTCCTTCTATGGCTTCGGGAACCTCTCGCACGTCAGACACGCGCTGAAGAGGTCCCGAAGCCTCCCTCCCATCTGTGAGGCGGCGATGGCCACAACCCGTGCGGGGACGCCGTCCGGACCTGGGGCCGTCTTCTTGGCCCGGAGGCAGAGCGCTGCCACCTCCACCTCGTCCTCCGTCACCGGGGGGACCTCCTCGGCCGATGGAGCCGCCACCAGAGGGGCGCTCATTACTGGTGGGGTGAAGTTGTCCCTGCGCGGAAACAGGGACTGGAACACCCCATCCAGGAGCGCCGGCTCGAGGGTCTCAGCAACTGGGGGGCCGCACGGACGCAACTTGTTGCGTGCCGCCTTGTACGGCCTCACAAACGGGTCAGCGTTGAGACCCTCCAACATTTCCCCCCTCGCGCTACCCTGAGCCTCGGCCATTCGCGTCGTCAGGGTAGCCTTCGCCTCTATGTAGGCAGCATAGAGGCGGCCCTCGTTTTCGAGGTCGCGACGACTCCGCCGCCGGCTCCTTGTGTAGGCCCTCCTGGTGGCCACACAGTCGGCCCGGAGATCCGCCAACTCCTCCGACCACCAGTACACGGCGCGTTTAGGAGGAGGCCGGTGAGACCGAGGCATGCTTGAGTTGCACACCTCGGTCAAGGAGTCCCTTAGACGGACTGCCGTGGCGTCCACGTCCCGGCCGTCGACAGGAGGCGACAAACCCACCACCAACCCATGGACCCACCAGCATCATGCTATATGGTCCGAAACACGGGAAGTGCTAGCTTAATTCAGCTAGGCCACCTCTTGACTCCCTACAAATTTTTCTGTTCCAGTCCCTGATCTGGCCCTCTCCCCATTCACGGGGCGGCCTCTACCCAGCTGGTTAGCGAGACGAACTTGGATGTCGCTTCGTCGCCTGCTCCTCATGTATTGGTTTAACATTTGGCTATTTGTGCTCGAGTTTGCTCCTCCTTTCGTGCCATGCATGGGCGTACGCACGGAAATGCATGAAATTGGTCCTGCTAGAGACAAGATCGCTGTAATGTACCGGACCCGGTTCCTCGCGTGTGATCCCATCCATCATCTTTGCCCGTAGATCCCTATAAAGGGGGCACTCAAACAGAACATGCTCCAATCTTTCATCATCCTCACCGCAGTAGCACACACTCGTCTCACACAACTTCATATCATACAAACGTCCGCGAAAGCACCCATGCCCTGTCAGCATCTGCGAGACTTCGTAGTCAGGCTCGACCCACTCCGCGTTGAGACGAGCCAACACGTCCGGGAAGTATCGGTAGAGCTCCCTACCCTTATCCTCGCCATCCCATCTCTGTTGCCATTCGGCAACAGTCTCCTGCGAAATTTTCTTTTTCTCCGTCCTGAGCTCATCCTGGGCAAGATGGCGTATATCATCAATCCTACCAGCACGCTTCACCTCCAGGTCCGCCGGTAGCACCCCTGCCAGGACTGGAAGCGCCGCAGTGCTCACCGAGCGGTAAGCCTTGGTTAGCAGGGTCAAAGCCTGCCGTTGAGTCCTGAGTAGGACGCTCCTAACGACGTACATGGATACACGATGCCACCAACACCCAGCAGCGTAGGTGATCGTTGCCACGTACGTTCCCCGGTACAGGACCTTAAGGGCCCTGTGCCTGATTCCCCAGGTGGAAGTCGAGACCCTGGACATTTTCCCGAACGCTGCTGCGGCACGTTCCCCGATGGACTTCGCGTGTTCACAAAAGCTCTGACTTGTGTCGATTACCACCCCGAGTACACGAGCCGACGTCACGCTCCCGACCGGCTCCCCATCAAGCCGAATGGTCGGAGGCCTACCAGGTAATTTCCCCTTCAGAGTCATTGTCAACGACTTAGAGGGGGAGAAGCCCAAGCGGTTCCTCCGTCCCCACGCAGAGGCAAGTGCAAGGGCACTTGAGGACAGTGCCTCAATGCCAGCTCTGGTGTTCGACTCGACCAGGAAGGTAACGTCATCGGCGTACGCGACAAGATGCACACCATTCGGGTATGGCAGTCGAAACAAGTCGTCCATAAGGATGTTCCACAGAGTAGGGCCTAGGACAGAGCCCTGCGGACAGCCCATTGTCGCCGTCTTCCAAATCACTCTATCTCCGATGAAAAAGCCTATGCGCCTATTGGAAAAGTAGCTTATTAGTAGGCGGTGTATATTAGGTGGGCATCCCCTGGCTTTAGCCTTAACTAGGATCATTGGCCACCATGCGTTATCGAATGCCCCAGAGATATCCAAAAGATGGCCTGAACATACTTATACTGGCTACTGGATACTACCTCCTGAAGGGAGCGTAGAGCCGTTAGTGTAGACCGCCCTCTAGTAAATCCGTGCTGGCAGGAGGAAAGGTCACGCGTAAGAGAGGGGGCGCATGCGAGGATCACCCGCTCCAGAATTTTGTCCAGGACGGAGAGTGGCGTGATGGGGCGATATGCTTTGGGATCGGTCAGCGGCTTGCCGTTGCCTTTCGGCAGGACAATCAGCCTCCCATCCTTCCACACCTCGGGGAAAACTCCTTCCTCCACGCAAAGGCCAAAAACACGCGTTAGCTCGGAGCCAGCTGAGAGCCACACATGTTTGATCATGCGGGCGGTGATCCCATCGATACCCGGTGCTGTGTTAGGGAGATCCTTGACTATGCCCGCCAGAACCTTGTACGATAAGGGGGGCGCATCCTCACCAGCCGAAGAACAGATTGCCAAAAGGCGGACCTGACGGTGGTAGGCCGTGTCCGTAGACGCATCGTCGTCTGGGCAAAGTGAGCGCACCATCTTGTGCATGGCAGAGTCTGTGTCTCCGGCATGTCCCTCCGCAAGCTTAATGCCATAAATGACATTAGGAGGTGGTCGCATTCTCCCGCTGGCAGCCCTGTAGGCCAGTCCCCAAGGGTCCTGATTGCCCGACTCAGCAAGCTCACGACGAAAGTTCAGCTGCGCCTCCATCATCGCACACCTATACTTACTACGGTGAGAATGAAACCTAGCTTTCGATACTTCTTCCAAGGCCCTTACCCCTTTCTTCCTATTGGACTGCCAGACTTTCCTAAGCCTATTATTTTTCTTGCGCATAGAATCAAGCGTGGGAGTCCACCATTCATATCCTCTGGCGCGCCCATTTTCGCTACGTACACCCAGGCATTCAGTCGCCGTCCGTGTTACGATACTTGTAAACTCCTTACATACCTGACTTGCTGATTTCTTCCAGTCTATGCGGCCTACTCTGTAATGGATCATCGCTTGGAACCGGTCCCAATCCACCCCACGCTCTCGAAATCTGCAGGGCCCTCTCGTTGTCGTCTGGGTTACATCTCTATTGGTTGCGACACGCGAACATTGCATGTCAAAGGTTATTAGTTGGTGGTCGCTAGAACTAGCGTTCGGGAGCACACGCCAGTTTGATAGTGGAAGGCCTCCAGTTGCCAGGGTCACATCAATATATGACTCTCCGCTGGCAGCACTGAATGTTGGAGGCTCCCCCTCCCGGTTAACGACGCGCAGACCTCTGCCCAGAATGAAGGCCTCCATAGCTTCGCGCCTCTCGTTTACCACTGTGCCTCGGCCGGTGTAATGCCGAGCCAGCGAGTGCCACATAGGGGAGTGTGTATTTGTGTCAGCGCTTCGAGGAAATTCTCGAAGTCCGTGAGAGGGCGGTTTGGGGAGATGTACACCCCAATGAGGGCCACGTCACCCCACGCGGCGGCCACGTATCCCGGTCCCCTCTCTAAGAGCGAGAGGGGAGGGGAGTCTGTGGAAGACCGCGCTACCAGTGCTACCGAGCCGTTGTCGTCTCCCAGCCAGTTGCTGGGGACAGAATACGGCTCGGCAACAACCGCCACGTCCACCAACCATTCTGCAAAGGTTTGGACCAGTAGATTCTGGGCCGCTCTGCAGTGGTTGGTGTTCGCCTGGAGAATACGATGGGCTCCGTTCATTCGGTGTTCATCGTATTCCCCTCGGTGGCCGGCGCGGTAACAGGTGTTACGACGGCGGCGGCGGCAGCGGCAGGTCGCGCCTGCGCTTTCCCCTTCTTAGATGGCGGGCAGCACTTCCTGCCCGTCATCACGTGGTCGGCGGGACGACCACTGGCAGCGCATACTGCGCAGCGCGGAGTCGTAGCCTCGCACGTGGCCGACTTATGTCCCTCTTTGCCACAACGGAAGCACAGTTCCGTGCGCTCGGCAGTGGAGGGACAGAGAGCCCGGGTGTGGCCAATGCCGAAGCACTTGAAGCAGCGCATCGGCTTGTCCTCAAGTGCCCGGACCCCCACCCGAGCTAAGCCCAACCCGGAGGCGACCCTTGGCCAGGACCGCCTTGGCTGCTACGACTGGGCATTCCAGCAGCATAGTGCCCATGCCTCCGCGGCCGGGTCTAATGGCCCGGCCCTTGATAGCTGTTACGGCGCAGCCCCCGCGGCCGCTATCGCAGCCACTACCTCCTCTTGAGTGACCGAGTCGTCGAGGTCAGTCACTTCAAGAGCCGCGCATTTGACAGGTCTTGCGACCTTTGCCGTGCCGGCGACAGCCTCTTTGAGCTTCGACGCAAAGAGTTCTGCCTTGGTGCCGCCTTGAGACCCGGAGAACTCGAAAATTCGAGCCCCCGTTTGGGTCTTCCGGCACGTAACTCTGCCCGCCCCGAGTTGCGCTGGGTCGACACTTGTACGGGCCCGCCGCAATACGGACTCGTACGTCTCAACGCGCTCCGCTGCCTCTGTGGTCAGCGTGACCACGACGGCAGCGGTCTTAGGAGGAGCGAGCTTCTTCCTCTTGTCAGCCGCAGGCTGGCTGGCCTTAGGCTTGGCTGCGGGGGGCTTAGGGGCTGACTTCTTCCCCTTCCGCTTCCTTGATGTCACCTTTGTCTAAGGGGCGTTGGAAGGAGTGGTGGAGGGCAGAAGCGGGTCTTCCCTCTCGACGACCTCAGGTGCCGTCTGGGTAGTCGGGGCAGGTGCAGAGGACTTTTTCCCCTTACCTTTGCCCTTGTCTTTGCCCTTGGTATTCTCCCCGAGCGCTGTGGTCGCTGTCGCTGAGGGACCCGGCGCGGTAGGCATCGCCTTGTCCGCCGCGAGAGGAGGGCGAAGCCGCTTCTCCGGCAGGAGCCGGTCCTCTATGGCCGCGAAACAGGTCCTGATGAAGGCTCTCTCCTCCGTGACAACCTTGCGGATGATATCCTCAAGGTTGGAGGGGAGAGGAGCCGTAGCAGGACCTTCCGCGGACGCCTCTGGTCGAGCCATGAGCTCAGCAACGCGCGCGTGCAGCCCGGACACCTCCTTCTGCAGGCGATCCACCTTCGCCTGCAACTGCCGCGTCTCCTCAGAGGTGGTACGCTGCGCCAACTCCTTGACAATGCCGAGCAAACTCGCTGCCCGGCATTTGAGGGCCTTTTGGAAGGTCCCCTTCAGGTTGGAAACGTAGTGACCCCTGTTTTTTTTTTTTTTTTTTACGCATCCCCTTCCCGTCGGGGGACGGGAGAGGGGTATGTGGGACTCCCGGTAAAGGCGTTCCCGGTATACCCACTAAAAATACCCAGCAGCGCTCCGACCTCACCTGCGTGGAGAGGGCCTGGGAGTCCAAAGCGTCCAGGCCCCCGCCGGTGACTGCCCGCCCTACGACAGGCCCCTCAGACCCCCCCCCCTAGTGGGGAGGGGTCGTTACAATGGCCGGAGTGCACGGCCATTGTGGCCCGACGAGTGGGGTGATCTTGAAAATGCAGGCGGTGGCGCCCCCGCGCCTGTCACCTGCGGATCACCCCCAGGGGCGGAGGGCGACGGACGTTGTGTCCGCCGTCTTCTGCCCCTTCTTCGTCTGCGGAGCGGCGCCGCGAGAGGGTCATCCTCCCGCGTGCGCTCCGCCGCCTCCTTCTGTGACATTACGTCCTCACAGAAGGAGGCTACCGCCGCCCATGCCTCCTCCCCGCTCAGCATGGCGGCGACCACGCTGGGGAGCGTGAGGTCGGCCCCGACGACTGCCACCAGGGCACGGCGAGGTTCGGACCACGATGGGCACACCTCCAAGGTGTGCTCCGCCGTGTCCACCGCGGCCCCGCAGTGGTGGCACGCTGGAGACTCCTCTCTCCCGATCCGGTGCAGGTACGATCCGAAGCAACCATGCCCGGACAGCACCTGCACAAGACGCAGGGAGAGGGAGCCGTGCCGCCGATCGAGCCAATCGCCCAGGACGGGCCCGATGGCGTCCAGCAGCCGGCGACCGAACGCCGCGGAGGTGAGGTCCTCCGCCCACTGCCGAGTGACGGCGTCCCTCAGCTCCCGGCGGATCTCCTCCCGCTCCCCCGGATCCGGACGACAGTTCAGTGCCCTCTGACCCGCCGTCCACTCGTACATTCTGGCGAGCACCCAAGCCTCCAGCTCCCAAGGATGGGTGCCCGCCAGAACGCACGCCGCCGCAAAACTCACTGTGCGGTACGCCCTAGCCACCCGCTGTGCAATGGCCCTTTGTGGCCTGCGGATGGCAGCGGCGTTCTCCCTTCGGCACAGTGAGTCCGCCCATATGGGAGCCCCGTACAGGGCCATACTCTTCAGTATGCCGGCGTGTGTGCGCAATATACTATTATGTATGGCTAAGTATATTCACGTATATGGTATACCACAATAAGATTAAGGCAACCAATCGCCACTGACGGTGACGTGTGACCCGCTCTAACAAGGCGGACGGCCGGACTTGCCCAAACAGCGAGGCCCGCTTTGGGGCCAGCGGTGGCCCACGGCCACACACTCATTACTATCACAGAGGAAAGAGGCTGGAGTCCCGCTGGGTGATTGTTAGACCACCCATAATAAAATTAAAGTGTGATTTTCAAAATGGTTTGTCTTACACCAATTAAACAGAAGTTTGGCGAATTCGTGACAGGCACGGCAGTAACCCAGACTAATGTATACAGCAAGCGCCGTACTTCTATCCACGCTGCGCGCGTCGCCATCAGTAAGTGTCCTTCATTTCATCCTACATTACCCCATACTTCCAGTCAGTTTAGCCCACAATGTGCTTTAAGTGTAACTATGTGAATCATATTTGTAAATTCATATTCACAAAAACCTCTATAAAACCCAAGCTAAAACGTAGCGCTCATCACAGCAACCGGTCCTTTGTATTGGCATAGAGAATACCCTCTTTATAATAATCAAGTTAAAAGTAAGTTAACGACGCCATCAATAAATATTTAGGTTTTTATAACTGTTATGCCCTAACATTATTTATAAAATCCGCGTTTTACTCTTAAATTACATTTAAATTATGAAATCCTAAGCTAATATTTTGTAGTGAAGTCCAAGTATTAAGTATCTCGCTTTAATTATCCCAAGTATAAATTTTTAATATATGATACAGCTATTTCACATCTACAATAAATACTTAACGTTTCTATAAAATTCGTATTGTACTATTTACGATTATATACTAACTCATTACAAGTTTCAAAGTTTTTAAATATCCTGCTTGCACTTACAGTCCTTACAGTTCTCGCTATTCCTGTTGAGGTTCATTAAGCTATCTCTTTATATCGAATTTCCGGTGGCGTGTTTGGCTGACTGAAAACCGGTTACCTATTGCCACGGCCGCGAGTTACTTATGCGTTCGCGACGCGTATGGAGTATTAGGTGTTATGATAAGAACTTCAACGGGAGCGTAGATGGACAAATAATTAGTTTTATTTAAATGTATTAGTGTGTTTTTTATTGTTTTTTTTTCTTTAACAGTGTTTTATAAAGATTTAATGGTTGCAGTTTCTGTTATATTCTTTTCAAATCTATGTCTGAAGGTTAAAGAATTATTAGCTAACGTCTAGCTCGGTGAAAGGTGCTTAACGAAAATTTCAACAACGACTTAGCCATTTAGTGACTAAGTCCATTGACTGATATAGATACTCTAAATTACATATTCAATTTGTCTAAGACTATGGAAAAATTTATATTCTTGTTCCGAGGATTTGCTACAACATACAGATAGACGGTTTGAATTCTTCTTCGTTGGACGGGGAAATCGGCGAGCGTGACAATATGGGCTTGAAAGTTGCTCGCCTCATCGCAGACCCGCGCAGCCGCCTTTACCAATTATAAATATAAGGAGCCAAACTCAATAACGCCGTCGCCATGTTAACCAGCAACTCTCATCGTGTTGTGCATGACACCCTCGGACAGGTTTCAAAGCCCTTCCTTTGCATATAGGAAAGTTTGATGGTAGCTAATTAAGTGGCTGAGTTTCGCGACTATTTTGTTCACTTGTTACACACGAACAACCAAGCGCATTTCGCGACATCCATTGTGCTATCTGAATTCTACTTGGAGGGGGATCGGCGCAGGAGTTATTAGTAAGTAGAGGTAACCCGAGTCTAATTATAATAAAAGCTTGGCGTTGTTGCGAGAGCGATATGACAATAAAACACTTTAATTAACCCCCTCATCATGGCTGCTCTTTTCGATTTGACAAATAGATCACGCGAAGGTGAAAGTGCAAAGCGGAACCTTATGGTCAATGGTGACAACATACTAATAAATATTAGTGCCCCCTGATTTAGCTTAGCACGAACCTATTTCACATTGGGATAGTATACTCTATACATTTAGTTCCAAAACGATCTATGAATTACACTAGCATTAGTGGGGGCGGAAGGAATAGAAACATAATAACCAGTCTTCGAGACCTACTTTAGATAAAACAATTTATAAATTCTCAGGATCCGAGTCGGACATTTTGGAAAAAATCACAGACACCTAGCGGGTCAAAGAATGAAATTTGTCTCACCTTTAATTCGAATAAGTCTAATAAATCACACCAAGGGAGACAAACTAAAATTTTCTACCTCACCAAAAGTGCTTAGTCAAATAATATATCTAAAAAACGTTAGTTTGTAATGGTGACCACAAGCGTATTTATGAAGGGCTAATATAAAATACAGACGATTTTTGCAAGACAGAGACTCATTTTCCAAGTTAAGCTATGTCGCAATTGCTGCGTCCGGGACCATTACAAAGTACCATTCAGTCGCACGCGGTTCGGGTCGGAAGTGCCGAGAGCCGAAAACCCCAAGCACTTCACTTCGGCAATACGGGTGCCCAATCTAAGGGCTACCAACGTTGAATTCACTATCACATATAGCGCTTCGCTTCGATTGCAACACAAGACCTCAACGTTAACTTTGCAGGTAACATTCTTATAAATCTAATGGTTGTCGACAGCCCTAGGAAGGCAGCTGAACTATCAACCACTACAATGGAGACTAGTACGTGTGTTACTCGGACAGCGGTAGTAATTAGTTTGGATTTAGATAGACTCAAGAGATGGCTATGTTTACAGTTCACTTCTGTGGGCAACTGTTCCAAAGTTATAGGTATCGGAAATGCTAGTGCTCTACTATGTAAAGACCTATTTGCACACGCAAGTACAAACTCTTTACACATGTAAGTCTTAATTCAATTTAACATGCTCCGGTACTAACCAGAATAAAAGTGCAAATTTCCCTAGGTTTTTCATAATACTAAGACTATCAATATACCTCGGATGTTCAGCTAGCTGATCCACATTTTACAAGCCATCACCGATAGATGTGCTCGTCCGGCGCTGACCTAGTTTGGAAACATCGTAGGTACAGGAGGCACAGCCCACGAGGTATAATAACGCACAATAATAAGCACTGAGTTCGGTTTCCCGGATTTTATCTGGCCACTATTTTTAAACTTATGTATATCTAATATTAGTGCAATATTCCAATCTGTAAATACACAAAACCGCGGTGATCTCAATAAACTTACTTATCCGATTTTTTTGAGTTAGAAGAGCTACACAAAAAAACAATATTAACGCTGACGGCGCGAGGAGGAAAGCAGGTGAGCAGCATGTTTAAGACTTCAACACTTTCGTGATTCTTGGGTTAGATTTTAGGTTCGTTTACCACTCAAAGATCTGCAAGGATCTTTAGGTAACTATAAAATAAAAGCTACGAAATAGGATTTTTTACTTGAACAAGAGTTTTAGATCCTCAACCAGAGTTTAGCTCAATATGCTTGAATTCAATACTATATAGAAATATATCAAAATATAGGTCATTGCTCCATTTAGAAATATTAAGGCCAGTTATCCACGTGCTATTATTTTGCTCATAATTGCAGTATAAATCCACGAACAGCGATCAACTAAATTAAGAGTAGTGTTTGGGAGGCTCTGCTCGCTTCTTATGGCTATTTCTATAAAAAGATTTACAACTGGTAGGCCATACGGTTTACAGGATTCTCCGTTTTCTCATTCTACTGCGTTGCCGACAACACATAATACTGCTAACTGGTGGACATCGACAAGATGTTCCGTAAATAATCTTACCGATCGTACTCTTAATTCATATGGAGACAACTGCTGAGTCGAACCTATTCAACACTGAGTTGCTAAATAACGGTTTTATGTACGGTTTTGCCAAGTGCCAGCTACTCATTAGTCCTAAATGTCTCTGGCTAGGTAGCGAGAATGATTGGTGTCTCGTAGTATTCTTTTTATTACAAACAATAACCCTCATTACATTGCTTTCTATATGACGATTGCTTAAACAGGTGCTGATCATTTACACAAATTCACAATAGGTTTTAAATTTCAGTTGTTTCTACTTGCGTTCCGGTTGTGTTTTCACTTTACGCAATAATTTAACTCTATGGCCTTCAATGGGTAACAAGTTCTCTAAGAATACTCACATTGATCCATTGCCACTTTTAAAGTGAGTCTATTCGAGTGTCCTAGGGCTACAATGGCAGCCAGACTCTGACACAAACTTGTTTTTAACAAAACATACCTGACAATTTTACATGATTCAAATACACAAAGCGGATTTATTTTAGCACACTCTTTTAACAATCTTTTGACCCTCCCCGGGAGGCCTCATTCATCATATGGAAACATTCCGACCCAAGCTGTTCTGCAACCGACTATGGTACGTAAGAGATCGGATTGGACGCGGCCAGTTCCTCTAGCATTTCGCGCACCTGGACGAATTAAAACATGACTTTTGTAACATTTAGATATCCTGTTTCAGGAACTTATCCACGTTTGTTTTAGCGATTCACCGAACTAATGAGTACAGCATTTGAGGGACGCCTATTTTGCTCAGCTCAAGGTAGGCGTGGGTATATTTAAGATCTACGATTTCTAAACGTTCCGTAGTAGGAAAATTGCTATTTGGTCTAAGTTTAAGTAAACCATAGCAAGCACCACTTCCAATACCGCGACTTGGAATGTTAGGAGCGTTGCATTGCTGCTCGGTATTGTCAACATAGGTTATTAGATGTCGTTACGATGCAGCATTTTCGACATGTACATGTGTGATTATGTCCCGTCCGTGCTTGGCCGTGCGTTATAAATACTATGTCCAAATAAAGTGAAAATTTCGTAGTAACGAGTCGTGGAATCTGGCGAAACGTATTACACCGCCAATTGGGACACGTACACACGAATGATAATCTGGTGTCTAATTTTAGAGGCACCCAAGGCTGTGTATTCGTAGAATCTACATTTGGTGGTCGGTCCAAGTTTTTTACTAATAACGAATCAGAGTGGCCCATACTACATAAACAACAATCGACGATTTCGACAGACGAATTTAAAGGCTTTGAGGTCGAGTCAGACTTCTATGGAACAATGTACTAATTCTGAAAGGTTTGACTAGGTTACTACGATTAAACGACATTTGCATTATGTTTTAAGATTTATCAGAACACTTAACGGTATACATCTAAAGTTAAAGGACATTTTAAAAAAAACAGTGGCATGAGTTACAAAATTCCTTTATTCATCTTTTTGAAAGTGTTATCAAAAAATAGTCTTTCGCCGACTAGATTGAGTATAGTGCTCCTAAGTAAAATAAGCCATTTTCAATAAAAAGCAATACTCCATTAAATGTGTTTTTAGACAAAATTGGGCAGCTTATTACCTGTAGGACGGCAGGTTAGAAAACTATAATTTAGACTATGTCAAAAGAAGCATTCCTATTGAGTTTTTGCTATTCCCCTAAACATCACTTTAAAACTAATTCTAATTTCGTCATGTTCATGATACCCATAAAGCAAATTGCACCGCAGGCCGCAGTATTACTTCTACGGGTGCGAATACTACGTATGTCCAGTAGGGGCAGGAATCTTGAGCGTCGCACAGCAATACGTAAACTGTGTACAACGTAGGGTTTACAAGGTACCCGCAGTTTGCAACTATAAAGAGCGTCCACTGCCTCCCATCGAACGTCAGAGCCGCCTTCATTTACTTACTACAGTGTAGATTCGGCCGTCCGCTACTATCATTACATGGAAGGGTCGCGGACGCAAAGCCTCTAAGTGTTATTATGTGCACTTTATTATTTCGATACAAGTGGTCCATTAGAAGCAGTAACAGAGTGGGACCAAGGATGCCTTGGGTCAGGACATCTTTACGGAGATTCATTGCCGACGCGGTAAACCGATTGAAATATATTTCTGAAAACGGTCGAATTTCGTTGCCGCTGCTAAAACGAGAATCGGTGTTTTAAATGGAGAATAAGCGTCTTTAACTCGAGTATGCCCCAAGCTAAGACGCCCTATTAAAGTTAATTTTATTTCCATCTTTAAGCTTTACAATTTTGGCTGGCCCTTTGGGAGGCGTCTTGTCAAGTCTGGCCCCAAGCATTTCCAGATTAAACAGGCGGTAGGGGCGCAATTGAATTTAAAGTTCACTAGAGGGAAATATAAACCATGTGGACACAGGTGGAGGCCTACTCCTCAATAGGCCGCCCCCGTCCCTCCTCTTGTATCTCCACACCTCATGACCCTTTATACCTATTCCTCCACGGGCACCTTTCATGATGGACCTTCGTCCACGCCATTTTATTCTTCGCTTGACAGATCCAGCACTGGAGGAAGAAACAATTATCTCTCGGCTGGAACGTTACCCATCGCGTGGAGAGCAGCTCACGTCAACATTTTTGGAAAGATGGCAAAAGTGAATATGTCAGCGAGTTCCCCTGCAGCAGCGTACAAATGGCGGACCCTCAACAATGCCAGCCCTCGCATAGGCGGATTCGGGCTACCCTGCAAGAAGATCACAGTACACCCGTTACATGGCGACTTGGAAGGGTGATACAAAAGTATACCCCCGGCGGCGATACGTTTTTCGCCGTTGCGCAGGGTCGCGATGTGAAAACCCAAATTAGACCTGGCGGCAACTGTGCGACGGCCTTTTACAAGGACTGTGCCCCGACCAATCACAGAAATTAGAATTACCGACGGGATCAGGGGGGCGAGTTTATGTGTGGCAAATCTATTATGTAGGCTACCGCCTATATTCACGATATGGTATACCACAATAAGATTAAAGGCAAATAACCCCAAAGAAATTTTTTCCCCAGCCCCAAAACAAAACATAAATGCGGTGACGTGTGACCGTGACCAATGGGACCAGGCCCGGGGACTTCGCCCTAAGCGAGCGCACTGCCTTCTGGGGAAATCGCGTGGACACGGCCACACCACTCATTACTAGCCCGAGACACATGAGGCTGGAGTCTCCACTGGGTGCATTGTTCGAACACCATAATTAAATAAATGTGTTATTTTCAAAATGTGTTTGTTTCTTTATTCTACCACGGGCGTCATCAGACGCCGGCCTCGATCGCCCCGTGAGACCTTCACCATCCGTTGCGGAGGAGCACGAGAGGGCGCGCTGTTTTGCAGCAGGAGCGTCGACAGCTCGGCAAAAGTGGGCGCCCCGACCGCTGACTAATTGCTCCTGTAGTAGCACCAGGCCAGATATTTCATCGGGGACTGCACATCATACGCTGGGCCCACCCTCAACGCACTCTATTGGGCGTCGCCGCGGTTGGCGATGCCGAGGGCCCACGGAAACCAAAACCTACACCCCAAAAACAAAACCGCATCGTGTCTTGTGCAGCGACACCTTCAGCCTATTGGCGGGAGATTCGGTCCACCACTAGCAACTCCCGCCGAGGCAAGTGCCGCCTCCACCGAATCCTCCCTGGTACAAGTGAGGAGTGGTTCAGATTCTATGCAGATTAGTAAATGAGGGAGATTTCCCGCAAGAGCCAGTCGACTCACAATGTTCCCAGGAGCGGTCCTCCAGAACAGAAACCTGTGGACAACGGACTCGACGCCAGTATATGCGGGCTTCGCAAGACCTGTCAGTTACCGGCCGGCAACTGTACCGATCGATCAGATAGTACGCCCCAACAGACCCCGCAGAGATGGGGCACCCAGTGAAAACCGCGCGAGGCCAGGACTCGTAGCCACGGTGGAGTGGGACATGGAGTGAAGGCGTTGACTAGGTCGAAACGACACCAGCCAACAATCAATCCAGCACGCCATTACGCCTCATTCAAACCCGTCGCTGAGTCGGGAAGGGCGTCTCACCGTCGAAACGCTCAGCGTTTCAACGTGCCGTGCGCTTTTGTACGGCTCCAAACGGGTACAGCGGGCGGGACCATCCAAATACATATCCCCCTCCCGCCGCTACCTGAGCCTCCGGGACCTCGCTCGTTAGGGAGCATTAGAATTGATGCTAGGCAGCATAGAGCCGACTTTTTTGGCCTCGTTTTTCGAGCTTCGGTTCGCGACGGACTCCGCCGCCGGCTCCCTTGTGGAGGCCCTCAGTGGTGGCACACAGGCGCGCCAGGAGCCGCCAACCCTCCGACACCGTACACGGGAGTTTAGTGAGGAGGAGGTCGCAGACCGACAGGCAGGCTGAGTTGCCAAACCTCGGGTCCAGGAGTCCCTTAGCGGGGGTTCCCCCGCAGGTGGACTTCCTATGTAGTAACCCTTTTTTTTTTTTTTTTTTTTTTTTTTCTTTTTTTTTTTTTTTTTTTTTTTTGTACGATGGGAAAAAAGTTGCATTCGCATCATTCTTCCGTCGGGGGACGTGGAGAGGGTTTGTGGACTCTCAGGTAAGGCCGTTCACGGTATACCAACTACAACATACCACCAGCCCGGCTCCCCCGAATCCACCTGCGTGGAGAGGGTGGGGCAGTTCTAGCGTCCAGACCACCCACATGGTGCTGCCAGCACTACGAAGCGCCCACCCTCAACGACCAACCCCCTACGTGGGGACGGGGGTCTGCTTACAATTGCCGGAGTGTACCGGCCATTGTGGCCCGACGAGTGGGGTGACCTGGAAAGCAGGCGGGTGGCGCCCCCGCGACTGTGCGCTGCGGTCACAACCAGGGGAGGACGGAGACGGACAGTGGTGTCCGACTCTTTTATGCCCCTTCTTCTGTCGCGGAGCGGCGCAGCGATTGGAGGGCATCCTCCGCGTGCGCTAGCGACTCCTTCTGTGACATTAAGCCTCCTCACAGAAGGCGGTACCGCCGCCCATGCCTTATCACACTCCCTCCGCTCAGCATGCGCTGGCGGACCAAGTGGGGAGCGTTTCTGAGGCGGCCCGACCCTACCTGCCACCAGGGCGCGTCGAGGTTCGGATTACACGATGGGCACACACTCCAGGTGTGCTCCGCCTGCCACCGCGACCCGCATGGTGGCACGGGGGAGACCTCATACATCGCACAGTCCGGTGCAGGTAACCCCTTTTTTTTTTTTTTTTTTTTTTTTTTTTGTCGCTGGCGAAAAATGCCATTACGCTCCCTTTCCCGTGGGGGGACGGCCGCAGAGGGCGTATGTGGGACCCCGGTAAAGCGTTCACGGTATACCCCTAAAAAGTTACAACAGCGGCGCTCCGACCTCTACCTTGTGGATGAGGGCATGGGAGTCTCCACTAGCGTCACCGGCCCCCCGAGGTGATCCTGCCCGCCCTCGGCGCTGCCCCTCAGACCTCCCTAGTGGTGAGGCCGCTGGTCGTTACACTGGCCGGATGCAACCCCTGCAACCTTGTGGACCGACGAGTGGGGTGACTGAACCATGCAGGCCGGGCCGCTCCGCGCCTGTCGCCTGCGGCTCACCACCGGTGGCCCGGAGGGCGACGGGACGCTGTGTCCGCACGTCTTTGCACCTCTTAGTTGCGACGCGGTCGCGGGAGAGGCGTTCAATATCCACGTCGTGCCCCGTACTGACCGCTTCCTCGCTGTGACATTACGTCCCTCACCAGAAGGAGGCTACCGCCGCCATCGACTGTACCCTCCACCCCAGACTCAGCATGGCGGCGACCAAACAGCTGGAGGAGCTTGGAGGTCGGCCCCGATACTGACCCCAGCGGCGGACAGGGCGAGGTTCGGACACGTATGGACTAAACTCCAGGTCTGTGCTTCAGCCGTTACACAAGCCGTACAGCAGGGGTTGGCCACGCAGTGCATTTGATCCCCCTACTGAATACGGTGCGGTAACCCCCCGATCACGCAGTACAAACACATGCCCGGAAAGCAACTGCACAAGACGCCCTGGGGAGAGGGAGCCGTGCCGCCGATCGAGCACATCGCCAGGACGGGACCGATGGCGTCCAGCACGCATACGAACCCTCCTCCCCCCCGAACGCCGCGGAGGTGAGGTCCTACCGCCCACTGCCGATGTGACGGCGGTCCCCTCAGCTCCCACGGGCGGATCTTTCCTCACCGCTCAACCCGGATCCGGACGACGTTCACGTTTGCCCTCTGACCCCGCCCCGTCCACTGTACTTCTTGGCGAGCACCCAAGCCTCCAGCTCCCAAGGATGGTGCCCCCGCGACACGCAACGCAAGCAGCTGTCCTGAAAACTCACTGTGCGGTACGCCATAGCACACCGATGTGACAAATGGCCCCCTTTGTGGACCTGCGGATATGCCGCAGGGCTCGGTCTCCTTCGGCATAGTGTAGTCCGCCCCTAGGAGCCGTACAGGCCATACTCTTTAGGATGCGGGTATAGACGCCTTCTGGCAATATATAACCAGCGGATCACACAAGTTCGGGAGGAGACACGAGCGCGGGCCCCGCATTCACAGCAGAGCAGTCGGACAGCTCGGCAAAGTGGAGCGCCGAAGCGCCACTTGCTGTCGAGCACCAGGCCCAGATATTTCATCTGGGCCTGCACCTCAACGCGGGCACCCTCAACGAATATATTGGCGACGGGCGGGTGGCGATGCCGAGGCACACGGAAAAATACGGCCTGGGCCTTGTGGAGCGCCACCTTCAGCCCTAGGCGGGAGATTCGGTCCACCACTAGCGAACCTCCCGCCGAGGCCAAGCTGGCCGCCTCCCCAAAATTTCTCCCCCGGGCAGTGAGAAGAGTGTCATCTGCATAGCAGATGACAGACGTACCACGGGGGAGATTTCCCCGCAAGAGCCAGTCGAATCCGATGTTCCACAGGAGCGGTCCTAGAACAGAACCCTGTGGAACACCGGACTCGACGCAGTATCTGCGGAGCTCGCCCGACCTGTTGGTTAGGCGGACTGTCCGATCGCTCAGATAGTCCGCCAACAGACCCCGCAGATACTGGGGCACCCCGTGAAAACGGAGCGCCTCTAGCACGGTGGAGTGGGGAATGGAGTTGAAGGCGTTGACTATGCCAAACGACACGGCCAACACTCCATCCCCTGCGGCCATCGCCTCCTTCACCCCGTCCCGGAGTCGGGACAGGGCGTCCACCGTCGAACGCTCAGCTCGAAAACCGAACTGAGCGTCCGCTAGGTCCGGGCCAATTGTGCGCAGGTGGCAGTTGACGCGGGCGGCGAGGATCCTCTCGAACATTTTTCCGACCTCATCGAGCAGAACGATGGGTCGGTATGCCGAGGGGGAGCCCGCCGGCCGCCCCTCCTTCCGAAGAAGGCACAATTGGCCCTCCTTCCATGGCTTCGGGAACCTCTCGCACGTCAGACACGCGCTGAAGAGGTCCCGAAGCCTCCCTCCCATCTGGGAGGCGGCGATGGCCACAACTCGTGCGGGGACGCCGTCCGGACCTGGGGCCGTCTTCTTGGCCCGGAGGCAGAGAGCTGCCATCTCCATCTCGTCCTCCGTCACCGGGGGGACCTCCTCGGCCGATGGAGCCGCCACCAGAGGGGCGCTCATTACTGGTGGGGTGAAGTTGTCCCTGCGCGGAAACAGGGACTGGACCACCCCATCCAGGAGCGCCGGCTCGAGGGTCTCGGCAACTGGGGGACCGCACGGACGCAGCTTCTTGCGTGCCGCCTTGTACGGCCTCCCAAATGGGTCAATGTCGAGACCCTCCAACATTTCCCCCCTCGCGCTACCCTGAGACTCGGCCATTCGCGTCGTCAGGGTAGCCTTCGCCTCTATGTAGGCAGCATAGAGGCGGCCCTCGTTTTCGAGGTCGCGACGACTCCGCCGCCGGCTCCTTGTGTAGGCCCTCCTGGTGGCCACACAGGCGGCCCGGAGATCCGCCAACTCCTCCGACCACCAGTACAGGGAGCGGGTAGGAGGAGGCCGGTGAGACCGAGACATGCTTGAGTTTCACACCTCGCTCAAGGAGTCCCTCAGACGGACTGCCGTGGCGTCCACGTCCCGGCCGTCGACAGGAGGCGACAGCCAGTCCTGCACGAAAGCCGCCTCCTTGGCGGCCTCCCGGTCTAGGCGGGTGAGCGCCCACCGCGGACAGTGCGACTCGACCCGCGCGGCCCCCCCGGGAGCCCTGTGTGGAGACATCGAACCGCACGTATCGGTGGTCCGACAGCGTCTCCACCAGCTCCACCCGCCAGTCCACAATGCGGGCCGCCAAAGAAGGGGAGGCGAAGGCGAGGTCCACGATGGACCCCCCCTCTCGCCGCACGCACGTGAGGACTGCGCCCCTGTTGAGGAGGGACAGACCGGACGAAACGGACCAGACCTCCAGCTCGCGACCTCGGGCATCGGTGGTTTGGTTACCCCACACCACCGACTTGGCGTTAAAATCGCCCACCACCAGCACCCTAGCGCTGCACCACTCTGCCAACCACCATGGCTAGGACTTCGAGGAAAGCTCTCGAAGTCCGTGAGAGGGCGGTTTGGGGAGATGTACACCCCAATGAGGGCCACGTCACCCCCCGCGGCGGCCACGTATCCCGGTCCCCTCTCTAAGAGCGAGAGGGGAGGGGAGTCTGTGGAAGACCGCGCTACCAGCGCTACCGAGCCGTTGTCGTCTCCCAGCCAGCTGCTAGGGACAGAATACGGCTCGGCAACAACCGCCACGTCCACCAACCATTCTGCAAAGGTTTGGACCAGTAGATCCTGGGCCGCTCTGCAGTGGTTGATGTTCGCCTGGAGAATACGATGGGCTCCGTTCATTCGGTGTTCATCGCATTCCCCTCGGTGGCCGGCGCGGTAACTGGTGTTACGGCGGCGGCGGCAGCGGCAGGACGCGCCTGCTGCTTTTCCCTTCTTAGGATGGCGGGCAGCATTTCCTGCCCGTCATGACGTGGTCAGCTGGACGACCACTGGCAGCACATACTGCGCAGCGCGGAGTCGTAGCCTTGCAGCTGGCCGACTTATGTCCCTCTTGGCCGCAACGGAAGCACAGTTCCGTGCGCTCGGCAGTGGAGGGACAGAGAGCCCGGGTGTGGCCAATGCCGAAGCACTTGAAGCAGCGCATCGGCCTGTCCTCAAGTGCCCGGACCCCTCCCGAGCTAAGCCCGACCGAGAGGCGACCCTTAGCCAGGACCGCCTTGGCTGCTACGACAGGGCACTCCACCTGCATGGAGCCCATACCTCCGCGGCCGAGTCTAATAGCCCGGCCTTTGATAGCTGTTACGGCGCAGCCCCCCGCCGCCGCTATCGCAGCCACCACCTCCTCTTGAGTGACCGAGTCATCGAGGTCGGTCACCTCAAGAGCCACGCATTTGACAGGCCTGGCGACTTTGGCCGTGTCAGCGACAGCCTCTTTGAGCTTGGAAGCAAAGAGGTCTGCCTTGGTGCCGCCCTGAGACCCGGAGAACTCGAAAATACGAGCCCCCGTTTGGGTCTTCCGGCACGTGACTCTGCCCGCCCCCAGTTGTGCAGGGTCGATGCTCGTACGAGCCCGCCGAAGTACGGACTCGTACGTCTCTCCGCGTTCCGCTGCCTCTGTAGTCAGCGTGACCACGACGGCAGCGGTCTTAGGAGGAGCGAGCTTCCTCCTCTTGTCGGCCGCAGGCTGGCTGGCCTTAGGCTGGGCTGCAGGGGGCTTAGGGGCCGACTTCTTGCCCTTTCGCTTCCTCGGTACCACCTTTGTCCAAGGCGCATTGGAAGGGGTGGTGGAGGGCAGAAGCGGGTCTTCCCTCTCGACGACCTCAGGTGCCGTCTGGGTCGTCGGGGCGGCTGTAGTGGCCTTTTTGCCCTTGCCTTTTCCTTTGCCCTTAGGTTGCTCCCTGAGGGCTGTGGTCACTGGGGGACACGGTGCGGTAGGCATCGCCTTGTCCGCCGCGAGAGGAGGGCGAAGCCGCTTCTCCGGCAGGAGCCGGTCTCTATGGCCGCGAAACAGGTCCCGATGAAGGCCCTCTCCTCCGTGACGAACCTTGCGGATGATATCCTCAAGGTTGGAGGGGAGAGGTGCCGTAGCAGGACCTTCTGCGACCGCCTCTGGTCGAGCCATGAGCTCGGCTACACGGGCGTGCAGCCCGGAGACCTCGTAGTAACCCCTTTTTCCTTTTTTTTTTTTTTTTTTTTTTTTTTTTTTTTGTCGCTGGGAAAAAATGCCATTACGCATCCCCTTCCCGTCGGGGGACGGGAGAGGGGTATGTGGGACTCCCGGTAAAGGCGTTCCCGGTATACCCACTAAAAATACCCAGCGGCGCTCCGACCTCACCTGCGTGGAGAGGGCCTGGGAGTCCATAGCGTCCAGGCCCCCGCCGGTGACTGCCCGCCCTACGGCAGGCCCCTCAGACCCCCCCTAGTGGGGAGGGGTCGTTACAATGGCCGGAGTGCACGGCCATTGTGGCCCGACGAGTGGGGTGATCCTGGAAATGCAGGCGGTGGCGCCCCCGCGCCTGTCGCCTGCGGATCACCCCCAGGGGCGGAGGGCGACGGACGTTGTGTCCGCCGTCTTCTGCCCCTTCTTCGTCTGCGGAGCGGCGCCGCGAGAGGGTCATCCTCCCGCGTGCGCTCCGCCGCCTCCTTCTGTGACATTACGTCCTCACAGAAGGAGGCTACCGCCGCCCATGCC
Source organism: Dione vanillae (assembly GCA_037178615.1). Taxonomy (NCBI): domain Eukaryota; kingdom Metazoa; phylum Arthropoda; class Insecta; order Lepidoptera; family Nymphalidae; genus Dione; species Dione vanillae. Next base: position 25,424 of record JAZFAU010000845.1, read on the forward strand.
TCCTCCCCGCTCAGCATGGCGGCGACCACGCTGGGGACCACGTCGTCAGGGTAGCCTTCGCCTCTATGTAGGCAGCATAGAGGCGGCCCTCGTTTTCGAGGTCGCGACGACTCCGCCGCCGGCTCCTTGTGTAGGCCCTCCTGGTGGCCACACAGGCGGCCCGGAGATCCGCCAACTCCTCTGACCACCAGTACACGGCGCGTTTAAGAGGAGGCCGGTGAGACCGAGGCATGCTTGAGTTGCACACCTCGGTCAAGGAGTCCCTTAGACGGACTGCCGTGGCGTCCACGTCCCGGCCGTCGACAGGAGGCGACAGCCAGTCCTGCACGAAAGCCGCCTCTGTGGCGGCCTCCCGGTCTAGGCGGGTGAGCGCCCACCGTGGACAGTGCGATCGACCCGCGCGGCCCCCCCGGGAGCCCTGTGTGGAGACATCGAACCGCACGTATCGGTGGTCCGAAAGCGTCTCCACCAGCTCCACCCGCCAAACAAGTGTCGACCCAGCGCAACTCGGGGCTGGTAGGGTCACGTGCCGGAAGACCCAAACGGGGGCTCGTATTTTCGAGTTTTCCGGGTCTCAGGGCGGCACCAAGGCGGACCTCTTTGCGTCCAAACTCAAAGAGGTTGTCGCCGACACGGCCAAGGTGGCGAGGCCAGTAAAATGCGTGGCTCTCGAGGTGACCGACCTCGACGATTCGGTCACCCATGAGGAGGTGGTGACCGCGATAGCGGCGGCGGGGGGCTGCGCCGTAACAGCTATCAAGGGTCGGGCCATTAGACCCGGCCGCGGAGGCATGGGCACTATGCTGCTGGAATGCCCAGTCGTAGCAGCCAAGGCGGTCCTGGCCAAGGGTCGCCTCCCGGTTGGGCTTAGCTCGGGTGGGGTCCGGGTACTTGAGGACAAGCTGATGCGCTGCTTCAAGTGCTTCGGCATTGGCCACACCCGGGCTCTCTGTCCCTCCACTGCCGAGCGCACGGAACTGTGCTTCCGTTGCGGCAAAGAGGGACATAAGTCGGCCTCGTGCGAGGCTACGACTCCGCGCTGCGCAGTATGCGCTGCCATTGGTCGTCCCGCCGACCACGTGATGACGGGCAGGAAGTGCTGCCCGCCATCTAAGAAGGGGAAAGCGCAGGCGCGACCTGCCGCTGCTGCCGCCGCCGTCGTAACACCAGTTACCGCGCCGGCCACCGAGGGGAATGCGATGAACACCGAATGAACGGAGCCCATAGCATTCTCCAGGCGAACACCAACCACTGCAGAGCGGCCCAGGATTTACTGGTCCAAACCCTCGCAGAATGGTTGGTGGACGTGGCGGTTGTTGCCGAGCCGTATTCTGTCCCTAGCAGCTGGCTGGGAGACGACAACGGCTCGGTAGCACTGGTAGCGCGGTCTTCCACAGACTCCCCTCCCCTCTCGCTCCTAGAGAGGGGACCGGGATACGTGGCCGCCGCGTGGGGTGACGTGGCCCTCATTGGGGTGTACATCTCCCCAAACCGCCCTCTTACGGACTTCGAGAGCTTTCTCGAAGTCCTAGCCATGGTGGTCGGCAGAGTGGTGCAGCGCAGGGTACTGGTGGTGGGCGACTTTAACGCCAAGTCGGTGGTGTGGGGTAACCCAACCACCGATGCCCGAGGTCGCGAGCTGGAGGTCTGGTCCGTGTCGTCCGGTCTGTCCCTCCTCAACAGAGGCACAGTCCACACGTGCGTGCGGCGAGAGGGGGGGTCCATCGTGGACCTCGCCTTCGCCTCCCCTTCTTTGGCGGCCCGCATTGTGGGCTGGCGGGTGGAGCTAGTGGAGACGCTTTCGGACCACCGATACGTGCGGTTCGATGTCTCCACACAGGGCTCCCGCGGAGGCCGTGCGGATCGATCGCACTTCCCGCGGTGGGCGCTCACCCGCCTCGACCGGGAGGCCGCCAAGGAGGCGGCTTTCGTGCAGGACTGGCTGTCGCCTCCTGTCGACGGCCAGGACGTGGACGCCACGGCAGTCCGTCTGAGGGACTCCTTGACCGAGGTGTGCAAATCAAGCATGCCTCGGTCTGGCCGTCCTCCTCCCAGCCGCGCTGTGTACTGGTGGTCAGAGGAGTTGGGGGATCTCCAGGCCGCCTGTGTGGCCACCAGGAGGGAATACACAAGGAGCCGGCGGCGGCGCCATCGCGACCTCGAAAACGAGGGCCGCCTCTATGCTGCATACATAGAGGCGAAGGCTACCCTGACGACGCGAATGGCCGAGTCTCAGGGTAGCGCGAGGGGGGAAATGTTGGAGGGTCTCAACGCTGACCCGTTTGGGAGGCCGTACAAGGCAGCACGCAACAAGTTGCGTCCGTGCGGCCCCCCAGTTGCTGAGACCCTCGAACCGGCGCTCCTGGATGGGGTGATCCAGTCCCTGTTTCCGCGCAGGGACAACTTAACCCCACCAGTAATGAGCGCCCCTCTGGTGGCGGCTCCATCGGCCGAGGAGGTCCCCCCGGTGACGGAGGACGAGATGGAGATGGCAGCTCTCTGCCTCCGGGCCAAGAAGACGGCCCCAGGTCCGGACGGCGTCCCCGCCAGAGTTGTGGCCATCGCCGCCTCCGAGATGGGAGGGAGGCTTCGGGACCTCGGGAAGCCATGGAAGGAGGGCCAATTGTGCCTTCTTCGGAAGGGTGGGCGGCCGGCGGACTCCCCCTCGGCATACCGACCCATCGTTTTACTCGATGAGGTCGGCAAAATGTTCGAGGGGATCCTCGCCGCCCGCGTTAACTTCCACCTGCGCACAGTTGGCCCGGACCTAGCGGACGCTCAGTTCGGTTTTCGAGCTGAGCGTTCGACGGTGGATGCCCTGTCTCGACTCAGGGACGGGGTGAAGGAGGCGATGGCCGCGGGGGATGGAGTGTTGGCTGTGTCGTTCGACATAGTCAACGCCTTCAACTCCATTCCCCACTCCACCGTGCTAGAGGCGCTCCGTTTCCATGGAGTGCCTCAGTATCTGCGGGGTCTGTTGGCGGACTATCTGAGAGATCGGACAGTCCGCCTAACCAACAGGTCGGGCGAGCTCCGCAGATACGGCGTCGAGTCCGGTGTTCCACAGGGTTTCGTTCTAGGACCACTCCTGTGGAACATCGGATTCGACTGGCTCTTGCGGGGCAATCTCCCCCGTGGCACCTCTGTCATCTGCTGTGCAGATGACACTCTTCTCACTGCCCGGGGGAGAAATTTCGGGGAGGCGGCCAGCTTGGCCTCGGCGGGAGGTTCGCTAGTGGTAGACCGAATCTCCCGCCTAGGGCTGAAGGTGGCGCTGCACAAGACCGAGGCCGTATTTTTCCGTGGGCCTCGGCAGCGCCAACCGCCCGACGCCCATATACACGTTGAGGGTGCCCGCGTTGAGGTGCAGGCCCAGATGAAATATCTGGGCCTGGTGCTCGACAGCAAGTGGCGCTTCGGCGCTCACTTCGCCGGGCTGTCGACGCGCCTGCTGAAAACAGCGGGCGCCCTCTTGTGGCTCCTCCCGAACGTGGGGAGCCCCGGCGATCGATGCCGGCGTCTATACGCCGGCATACTGAAGAGTATGGCCCTGTACGGGGCTCCCATATGGGCGGACTCACTGTGCCGAAGGGAGAACGCCGCTGCCATCCGCAGGCCACAAAGGGCCATTGCACAGCGGGTGGCTAGGGCGTACCGCACAGTGAGTTTTGCGGCGGCGTGCGTTGTGGTGGGCACCCATGATTGGGAGGTGGAGGCTTGGGTGCTCGCCAGAATGTACGAGTGGACGGCGGGTCAGAGGGCACTGAACCGTCGTCCGGATCCGGGGGAGCGGGAGGAAATCCGCCGGGAGCTGAGGGACGCCGTCATTTGGCAGTGGGCGGAGGACCTCACCTCCGCGGCGTTCGGTCGCCGGCTGCTGGACGCCATCGGGCCCGTCCTGGGCGATTGGCTCGATCGGCGGCACGGCTCCCTCTCCCTGCGTCTTGTGCAGGTGCTGTCCGGGCATGGTTGCTTCGGATCCTACCTGCACCGGATCGGGAGGGAGGAGTCTCCAGCGTGCCACCACTGCGGGGCCGCGGTGGACACGGCGGAGCACACTTTGGAGGTGTGCCCATCGTGGTCCGAACCTCGCCGCGCCCTGGTGGCAGTAGTCGGGGCCGACCTCACGCTCCCCAGCGTGGTCGCCGCCATGCTGAGCGGGGAGGAGGCATGTGCGGCGGTAGCCTCCTTCTGTGAGGACGTAATGTCACAGAAGGAGGCGGCGGAGCGCACGCGGGAGGATGACCCTCTCGCGGCGCCGCGCCGCAGACGAAGAAGGGGCAGAAGACGGCGGACACAACGTCCGTCGCCCTCCGCCCCTGGGGGTGATCCGCAGGCGACAGGCGCGGGGGCGCCACCGCCTGCATTTCCAGGATCACCCCACTCGTCGGGCCACAATGGCCGTGCACTCCGGCCATTGTAACGACCCCTCCCCACTAGGGGGGGTCTGAGGGGCCTGCCGTAGGGCGGGCAGTCACCGGCGGGGGCCTGGACGGTATGGACTCCCAGGCCCTCTCCACGCAGGTGAGGTCGGAGCGCCGCTGGGTATTTTTAGTGGGTATACCGTGAACGCCTTTACCAGGAGTCCCACATACCCCTCTCCCGTCCCCCGACGGGAAGGGGATGCGTAATGGCATTTTTTCCCAGCGACAAAAAAAAAAAAAAGGGGTCACTACGAGGGAGTCAACACTGCGGGGAACCCCCAATGCAGTGCCCCTGCCCCGACCACACGGTTCCACACACCGGGGGACACCCTCATGACGATATGTGCCGTCTGTGGGTTCCTGGCCCTGCGGCGAAATCTTATTTCCGCTCTGAAGTCTTCCTGAGGGATGTCAGCAAAGAGGCCTCGGTTCTGCTTCCTCAGGGCACATAATATGTCTTCGTTTGAATTGTAAGTGAAGACGTCCCTGAGGATCAGAAGGGGATCCTTGTTAGTCATATCCTCGAATGCTAATCGATCCCCTGCCGTTTTGAGTCGATCCTTGAGTTTTTGCCTCTCCTCCTCCGAGCTACACCCCAATACAATCTTCTGATCCTTAATTTTTCTAACTTTCTCCACCTTGACCCATCCCTTTGTGGCGTCGACCGCTTCCCTAATCTGGACGAGCACATCCTCTGCAGTATTGCAGATGTTGCTTGAGGAGACCACAACCGAGTGCAGAGCCGCTGGCTGAGGACTAGGCCTTTTGGTTTCGCCAGCTGCCACACTCGCGTATGTGGTCTTCTCGAGCATCTCTTCCTTTCCTTCTAAGAAGGTTTTTAATTCGTTCATCTTCTCTTCATTTCTCTTCATTAACACTTTGTGCTCGTCCATTTTCCGAAGCCACTCCCCTTGCAACGAAGTAAGTTGGTGCTCGGTATCCTGTTCTGACTTATCTTCGTTGTTACCCTGTGCCTCTGCCTCCTTCACCAGCTGGTAGAGGCGTTCTATGGGTTTAGTAACCTCGGCCTTAATGTCAGACCTCAGGTTACGCGAGTTGCCAAGATGGAGTTTGGCTTTTTGCAAGCAGGCTTTAGCCTCCGTTGTTCTGCTCGCGTAACTTAAGCCGGGCAGGCTGACAGCGGCCACGGTCTCTGAGCACTTAGGGTAGGGAGTTTTAATTTTGGTGGACTTTGGCTTCGGTTTATTAAGGCAGGATGGAACGGTCGAAGAGCCTGAACAAGGTGTTTGGGGTGGTGAGGACTCGAGAGGTCGAGACTCTCCAGTGGGTGACAGCTCCTGCAAAAGGTTTCGGCTGCAGTCTTTAGCGGGTGTGCGAAGCATCTCTATTGTAGAGGGATTCGTCAGTTTCTAATAAAATTATTCTGAGTGGTGTAGATGGCCACTCAGATGTCAAATGTTAAAATTGCCTGGAGTATTTGATTAAAATTTTTTAAAACAAGTACATTAAATATAAAAAGATAAATTAACTTAAATAATTAATAAATAATTTCAATTAGTAAAATTAGTAAAATCAATTATTAAAATGGTAGGGAGAGGAACTAGAAGATTCTTTACACAAGAACCTAATTTTCCCCTCTAAGGCCTCCGTGTGAATTATTTAAAAAGATTAAAATTTTAAAATTTAAAATTTAATAAATTAAAATATGTAAAAGTTCAATAATTAAAATATAGCAATAGCAATTAAAAATATACTCCGGCAAATAAAATTCTAAACTAATAAAAATTTTTATAAAATTAAAAGTCGTAAATTATATTGGGTAAATATACCCACTCAAAATTTTTGGTAAAACGGCGGTGTAAAAAGCCGCCGAGTGTCTTAAGATACTATACTAAACTAAATAACCCTAATAAAGGTTATTTACAGTCAGGACGCACAACTTTAATTCCTCCCAATTGAACGAATCCACCTAGGTAATGAAAGTTAGGGTGGGAGAGAGGGCAATTTTTTTCGGTTCCTATTGCACCAAATTCAAAAAATTTGGTGTCAATCGACAGGGCTCCTGAAGACCTATCAAACAATATGTGTCAAGTCCGGGCGGGGTGAGGGGGTGTGCGTCAAAAGTACAAAAAACCCCAAAAAATTTGAATTTTTCGAATTAAATCGCGTCTAAAGACGCTTTAAAATTGTCCAAAAAATTTGAAAAAAAATTTAGCAACGTAGGAGCAATAGACCCCTACGATTCGGTACCAAAAAATTAGAAAATCGAACAGTGGTCACTGGTTCAAAAATAAAATTGTCAAAAAATTTTTTAAAGTTCCAAAAATGTGTTTTAAATTTAGAAAAAACGTCCAAAAAGCAATTTTATATAGTTTTTGTATATAGATCTACTATATGTGTTAGTTAAGTTTTATATGTTTAAAATGTTACGTTCCTAAACGTAACATTCCGCCAAAAAAGGTTTAGATGTTACCTGTCAAGTTGATGTCAATTAGAATAGGAATACGATATAAGTTGATTGTTGGTCTCAAATAAAAAGTAATTAAATAAATTAATTCAGTTTATTATTTAAATAACACATGGTGTCAGGTGAAAAAAGAAACAAGGATGGACTTTAAAGCACCACAAGAATTACTGCTCACAGGAGATTTGGCAGACAATTGGACCTCATTTAAGCAATCGTTTGATATATTTTTAATAGCTAATAAGTATGAAAAGAAAGAAGATAAGGTTAAAGTGGCGATGTTTTTGAATTGCATTGGGCAGGAGAGAGTAAAAATATATAATTCGTTTGTTTTTAATTAAAAAGGATAACCTCACTTTGGAACACGTGGTCTGAAATTCGACGAATACTTTTTGCCAAGAAAAAACATAATCTTTCATCGATATAAATTTTTTAAAAGAGTACAAGAAGAAGGAGAATCTTGCGATAAATTTGTAACCGAGTTAAAATTGCTGGCGGCTAAGTGTGAATTTGGAGAACAACATGAATCTCTAATAAGAGATATACTAATTTTAGGACTCAAAGATAGTGGATTACAGGAACGCTTATTGAGAGAAACGTCACTAAGTTTAAACACCACATTAAAAATATGCCAAGCTCACGAAACGAGTAAAAGAGAATGTGAAGTTATGCGAGATAAAGTGGAAGTTGTCAACAAAAATAAAATTAAAAAGTTTAATTGTTACAATTGTGGCAGATTTCATTCAATTAATCAATGTCCAGCCTATGGTCAAAAATGTAACAACTGTGGTCGACTTAATCATTTTAAGAATAAATGTAAATATAAAAAGAAAACTTTGAATGAATTAAATCATAGTGCTACTGATGAGAAGGATAATGAAACATTGGATACATTAAAAATTGATTCTGTTGATGGATCAGAGGATTTCTGGTTTCAAACTGTATGTATAAATGTAAAAAAAAATGTCAACTTTAAAATAGATTCAGGTGCAGATGTAAATGTAATGCCATATAAAATATTTCATGAAGTGTGTGATAATGTTCAATTGCATAAATATATGAAAAAATTAACAGCTTATGGTGGGTATAATTTAAACCCTCTTGGAGTGGCACAAATTCCCTGTAAAATTAAGAATTCAGAAATATACTACTTGGAGTTCATAATCATGAAAGGAAATGTTACACCAATTATTGGAAGAGAAACATCTGTTAAATTAAATTTAATTAAGAGGATATTGGAAATTAAAGAAAATAAGGAAAAAATTGACTTCTTGTTAAAGTATAAAAATAATTTCGAGGGCTTAGGAAAATTACCATTTGAGTATAAGATTAAATTGAAAGAAGATGCCATTGCAGTAGTGAAACCTATTAGTCGGGTACCTGAAATATTAAAACCACGGTTAAGGGAAGCCCTTAATAACTTAGAAAGAAATGAAATAATTTCAAAAGTAACTGAACCAACTGAATGGGTAAACGATTTAATTATTGTGGAAAAACCAAATGGGTCATTGCGCTTATGTCTGTGTCCCTTACAACTTAATAAGTACATTATGAGAGAACATTTTAATATACCTACAGTAGATGAAGTGACCGCCAACTTAGCAGGTATGAAATATTTTACTGTTTTAGATATGAAAGATGGATTTCATCAGATATTGTTAGAGAAACAATCTACTTTGTTATGTACTTTTAATACACCATTTGGAAGGTATAAGTTTAATAGATTGCCTTTTGGTCTTTGTTCCAGCCCTGAGATATTTCAAAGGGAAAACACAAAAATATTTGGGGACATCAAGGGTGTACAAATTTATTACGATGACATAATAATAGCAACAAAGACCAAAGAGGAACATGATAAGGTATTAAAAATAGTGATGGAACGAGCTGAAAAATATAATGTTAAATTTAATCCCTCAAAGTTACAATATAAGGTTAGTGAAGTGTCTTATTTAGGATTTACATTTTCTCATGAAGGTTTTAAACCAGATAAAGCACAAGTGAATTCAATTTTAAACATTAAAGAACCTCATAATAAGAAGTCATTACAAAAATTTCTTGGTATGGTTACATTTTTACATAAATTCATTCCAAATATGTCTAAATTGGCTGCTCCTTTAAGAGAATTACTTAAGAAAAATATTGTTTGGACATGGAGTTTGGAACAACAAAATTCATTTGATTCATTAAAAAATGCAATTAGCAAGGCTCCAACATTAGGATATTTTGATACCAATGCAGAAATTATTATACAAACAGATGCTAGTAAAGAGGGTATTGGGGCATGTTTAATGCAAAATGATAGACCAATAGCATATGTGTCTAGGAATTTAACATCTGCAGAACAAAACTATAGTACAGTTGAGAAAGAATTATTAGGTATTTGTTTTGCTGTAAATAAATTTCATAACTTTGTCTATGGACATGAATTTAAAGTTCATTCTGATCATAAGCCGCTAGTAACCATAGTCGGCAAAGATATTCACAAGTGTACTAATAGAATTCAGAGAATGTTATTAAAGTTGCTTAAATATAGATTTAAAGTAGAGTATGTTCCAGGTAGATTAATGTTTGTTTCTGATTTTTTGTCCCGTAATTATCTTAAAGAGCAAAATGATTCTGAATCAGATATGATGGACATTGTTCACATTTTACAAATTGAAGATTATTTGCCCATAAGTAAAGTAAAGCTAGAATTATTCAAAAAAGAAAGTGCTGTAATTATTTACTTTATAGTCGGTCTTAGGATAATAAAATTGTACAGTACCTTATCTTCATAATTCACAACACAAATACTGATTGTTCATGGCGCCATGGAATGTTTCACATTAGTCTTCTTCACTTAGGGTTACTTGTACTATTATCTTTTGTGGGTTTGTCTTTGTCAGGTTCAATATCAAGAGGGAATACACAAAAGGGAATTCAAATAAGGCTGAGGGAAAATCACACCGCTAATTAATATATCGATTCAGGAAGGACGTGCGCTCGCGTCGGCCGTCTCACGTGCCCCTTTTACTACTTCTCGACAACTACAACTGACCGCTCGCGCGGGGTGTTCGCACAAGACTCAAACTAGTCGGGGTTGCCATATATGAACAAACAGTAGGTATAAATAATGTTTTTTTAGGCCTTTTTCGGTTCCTATTGCACCAAATTCAAAAAATTTGTCAATCGACAGGGCTCCTGAAGACCTACCAAACAATATGTGTCAAGTCCGGGGGGGGGTGAGGGGGTGTGCGTCAAAAGTACAAAAAACATATATGAACAAACATAGCCCCCGCCCTAAACATCTAATGTTTACGAGAAAATGGGAGTAGCTAACTAATAGGTAGACGAACTAATTTGGTTAAGGCTCTCTTTAGGATACCTGTCGATGTCTTAACATCGACCACACGCACAACGCTATCTTTACCAGGATAAATTTGGGAAATGCGACCACGTCGCCACTGTAAAGGGGGTAAATTATCATCTTTTATGAGGACTAGCTCGCCTACTGTTGGAGGATTCACTGGATCAGTCCACTTCTGCCTAGTCTGCAGAGTGTATAGGTACTCTAACTGCCACCGCGACCAAAAATGTTGAGTTATCTGTTGCACTACTTGAAAACGGGTTAAACGATTAATTTTTACATTGTTATAGGGATACTCCGGCAAAGCACTAAGAGGTTGGCCAATCAAAAAATGACCAGGCGTCAAAACTTCTAGATCGTTAGGGTCATTAGATAAGGGACATAACGGCCGGGAATATAATACCGCTTCAATTTTAGCAAAAATCGTGGTTAATTCCTCGAACGTTAAAGGAGATTCGCCAATCACTCTTTTAAGGTGGGTTTTCGCAGATTTAACGGCTGCTTTGAACAATCCTCCCCAATGAGGGCAGGCAGGTGGGTCAAATAACCAATTTATACCCTTTTTAGCGAGGTTATCACTAATATCAAGTTTATTTTTAAGTAAAAAATCATAAACATCGCTTAAATAGTTCGAAGCTCCTATATAATTTCTACCGCAATCTGATCTTACTAAACTAGGGAGACCGCGACGGGAAACAAAACGAGAGAATGCAGCGATAAAGGCTTCGGTTGATAATTCTGTAGAAAGACACACGAAAACACAAAGGTAACTCTTTACTAATCTTTTATTTCTAAACACCTGGGTTTTGGTCAGGAATGGGCCGGCAAAATCTGTTCCAACACCATCAAAGGCACGGGTAGGAGTAACACGATCTCTAGGGAGTTCACCCATAGGAGGTTGAGATGTGGCAGTTTTAAGGCGATAACAAGGGAGGCACTTAAAAATTACATTCTGGATAGCTCTGCGAGCAGACAATATCCAGAACTCACGGGATAATAAAGCTTGAAGAGCATTGGCTCCAGCATGACAATTTTCTACGTGGTAATGGGATATCAATAAGGTAACAAAATGACACCTTTTAGGAAGGAGTATAGGATGACGAGCATCGTAAGGAAGATTAGAGTTTCGTAAACGACCACCGACTCTGATGATTTCTTCCTTGTCAAGAAAGAGTGAGAGTCGTCTTAGGGAAGACCGCAAGGAAACGCCACGTTTTAACAAACTCAGCTCATCAGAAAAACAATAAGACTGTACTATTTTTACTAAATACAGGAGTGCATGCTTTCTTTCTTGGGTAGATAAAGATACAGATAGCTCAACGGGTAAGTTTCGGGTTTTATTTACAAATCTCAACATATAACAGGTCACGCCAATTAATTTTGTAAAGGAACTAAACGTTCAAGTAAGAATAATGGATCAGGTGCAGGTAAGGAAGTAGTGGTTAACAAACAACGAAGTCCGGGAAGATTAGGATCAGAATCAGTATTAGACTCTGCAACGGGCCACTGGGTGTGAGGAAGTAATAACCAGGTACAGGACCACCATAAATAATTTTTAAGTAAGGTTGATGCTGTTAATCCACGGGATGCACAATCGCTCGGATTCACATTACCAGGAATATGCCGCCACTCTGATTGAACTTCTGAGCAGGATATCTGGGAAACTCGATTGGCTTCAAAGGTTTGTAAGTTATGAGGAGGGGTCTTAAGCCAGGCCAACACAATTTTACTATCGGTCCAGGTAGTGATGGAGTCTAACTGGATTGACTTTCGTAATTCAGGGACAACATGATTAATTAATTTAGTAAGCAGGGTAGCACCAAGTAATTCTAATTTAGGTATAGTCAATCGGGTACGTATAGGGGCAACTTTAGTTTTAGAAATTAGGAGATGAACTGAACACTGGCCTGAAGGATTTTCTGCTCTTAAATACACTACTGCGGCAAAGGCGGATTCTGAGGCATCACAGAAACCATGTATGGAATAGGAAAAGGAACTGTCAGTAAAGACACGCCGCGGGATTGAAATATCTTTAACACACTCAAGGTTTCTAATAAAAAGGTTCCATTCTAGGGTTAGCTCAGGGGTAAGTACATCATCCCAGGAAAGGCCAGACAGCCACAATTTCTGTATAAATAATTTTGCTTTTAATACAACAGGGGATATCCAACCGCAAGGATCATAAATTCTGGCTATTAAGGACAAAACCTTGCGCTTTGTGACTGTCTCAGTAGGTTGAAATGAAAAACGGTAAGTAAATGCATCACTGGTGGGGTTATAAAGGACACCGAGGACTGCAAATGTTTGAGGGTTATCAGGGTCTTGAAAAGAGTGAGACAGCTGCAGATGATCTGAAGGTAAGTCTGCGAGAAGTTCAGGTTTGTTACTAATCCATTTCCTAAGCTCGTAACCACCACAAGTCATAATATTCTCAAGTTCAGATTTAAGGATACGAGCATTTTCAAGGGAATCCGAACCAGTAAGACAGTCATCAACGTATACATCATTCTCTAGGACTACAGCAGCTTTGGGGTAAGTATCACGTTCCTGCTCAGCTAACTCTAATAATGTACGCATTGCAACGTAAGGACTAGAACGCAAACCATAAGTTGTAGTATTTAGGGAATAGGTGAGTAAGGGATCAGAAGGGGATTCACGCCATAAAATAAGTTGGTATTTACGATCATCCTGATGTACCCACGACATACGGAACATCATGCGTATGTCTGCCACAAACACAACGACATGCTTACGAAAGTTAAGGAGGATTAGACTAATGTCCTTTTGTAATTTAGGACCACTATGTAGGCATTCATTAAGTGAGATACCGTTAGACGAGGGACAACTACCATCAAAAACAACACGTATTTTAGATGTGTCTCCGGTCTTAAAGACACCATGGTGGGGAATAAAGTAATGTTCACTGGGTAAGGGGAAGGGATAAGCACTCATATGATTTAACTCAATATACTCACGCATAAAAGAAATATATTTATCACGTAATTTAGGGTCCGCGTTTAAACGCTTCTCGAGGCCAAGGAAACGACGGATAGCTGTAGGTTTAGATTCTCCAAGAGTAGGTCGATCGTTCAGGAAGGGGAGTCTCACAATGAACCGACCGTCAGTGTGACGGGAGGTTGTACTTTTAAAAAATGTCTCACACACGTTATCTAAGGGGTTAGCAATCATAGGTTGAGGGGTCTCTTCGACCTTCCAGAATCTCTCGATGAGACGGGATAAGGATATTCCAGTCATAGGGGGCTCCAATTCACCATAATCGGCAGCGACTGGACCACAAACAATATAACCAAAAATTGTAAATAAAGCAGTAAGGCCGTTAAAGTTAAATATTTTATCTTGTAATAAAAGCGCGCCGAACACGTCAGCACCCAATAGTATATCTATCGGGCCAGGCTTATTATAGGTAGGGTCAGCAAGGGAAAAATCACTACTAGGAAAAAACACAGACTCAGGGAACTCAAACTCAGGATGCGTACCGGCAATCACATCTATAACCATAGCAGAGGTTGACACCTCAGGGAAGGAATTATACAAAGGTTTAAAACACAGGGAAATAGAACCACGGGAAACAACTAAAGGAATATTACCTATGCCACGTACAGGGGCACAGGAGGGGGGAGATGGTCAAATTGAGGTAATTAACAACAAGATCGGTTGTAATGAGGCAACCCTGGGCACCGGTATCACATAAGGCACGCGCTTCAATAAAATAGCCACTAGCAGTTTTAACGTGTAATTTAACAGTAGGCAATAATATAAGGGAATTGGGTGAGATATTAAGGCAAGGGGAAGGGGGAGTAATACAAGTATCTAGCTATGTGGGTCTATCTTCTCTATTATAGGAATTATCACGATATCTTAATATTTTCAACCTGTCTATTATTTTCAACCTGTCTAGGTTGGGGCGGAGCATTTTCTCTGGGGGGAGAAGCTCTCTGGGAATGTCGTTGGGGGGAGCGCTGGAGTTGCGAAGGGGAATATTTCTTATGCTGGCCCCCGCCCATATGGGGACCGCGGGTAGAAGCAGGACAGGGTACGCGGATAATTGCGTCTATTAAATTTGGAATTATAATTATAATTGCGATTGCATGAGGTGGGATACATTGGGTTACGGGAATCATTACAACATAGCATAGTGTGATGGGATGAGCGACCGCAGGTTGAACATTTGTAGTCCCGCTTGCACATAAGAATTGAATGTTTGTCCAAACACCTATAACATAACCGGGAATGTTTTACAAATCCCGATCTTCTCTAGGATTCATAGCTCTAAATTCGGGACATTCACGGAGGTAATGGGAAGAGGAAGCACACAGGTAACATTTTTTACTATTATTTATTACAGGTAACATTTTTTGTCTATTATTTAATATAGGGGAGGGAGGAGCCGCAATGTAAGTATGTTTAGGTACAGTACTTTTAAATTTCGTCAGGTTAGAATCTACAAGGGAGGTGTTGCCAACGTTGTCATGGTGACGACATTCGTCTTCCAAAAAGGTAGTAAGATTTTTAAAGGTAGGTAATTCATCAGCGTCACCGCCATAACAACGCTCGAAACGGGATTTCAAATCAGAGGGAAGCTTAGTCAAACATATATGTACTAACATATAAGACCATGAGGAGACGGGTAACTCTAAACGTTCTAAACAGCGATAGGCAGTTAACAAGGGGTTCAAAAAGGCCGCGCGCAAACCTGTAAATTTATTCGAAATCTCCGGCAGGGTAAGTATCTGGGTTATGTAGGTATCAGCAAGAACCCGTGTATTGTGATACCGCTGTTTCAACAACTCACGAGCAACTTCATAGTTGCCTTCTTCAATTTTTAAATGTAGCAACAACCGCTTAGGTTCATCTGCTAAGGATCCAACCAAGTACTGTAATTTCATTGTGGGGGTTAAATGGTGTTGGGA
>JAZFAU010000846.1:0-40505 GCA_037178615.1 Dione vanillae
ACGCTTTATATTTTATTAAAGGCGGAAAGCGGGGACTAAGCAACTGAGTGTCTTACCACTAGGTTCATATGGTTCCTGCAGTTCCCTCTGCCTACCCTGCCATGTGCGAGATAAAAAGTGAAGGTTTATATGAGTTAATCAGTGTAGGAAAGATCAGCTGCAGGAACTAATTTACTTTTATCTATTGTGATTCTACAATAAGTGTCATAGGTCTCTGGTTTTTATTATCAAAATTATCAATGGAAAATCTCTATTTAACTTTCATCAGATATTCCAGTTCCTTAATTTTTATTTCACAGTGAATATTGCTTATAGTACTCGACCACATTTATTATGGCAGCATTAATTAACTACTTACGGAGCGCTACTTTTCAAAATCAATTGTGGCCTTTCTATACAGACCTAACAGCTAGACAACAAGTCAAAGACGTCCATGTAGCAGATCGACAAGAATATTCATTTAATTTAATTATTGTAAATAATTTAAACTGATTATTTGACGATATATTAAATTATTCTCCATATTTTATTATCTTGAGAACAACACTAACTAGTGACAAGACACTAAGCATCCTGCTTTTGTGGCAACTGTATGATATTTTTTTTTGTTAGAACTGGAAGATCGAGTATATTGAATAATTATTTATGCAATATGGACGTTGAACCTACAACCATTGTGTCACCATCACAGAGACCATCCCACTGCGCGATGTAAGCATCTGTTTTATATATTTACCCTTAAGTATTATTTATTGACTTAACTAAAATAAGAAATGTATATATTTTTTCCAATTTCTACGTACAAGTTTATTATACTTTTTTGTGCTAAAAATTTTCGTAGGCAATTTTTATTTCTGCACTGTACTTAACCGAAGTTATTAAAACAAAGACCTGTACGTTTGAAGCCAAAGTGAATGTAATATGAAGCTTTTGAATGTAAGAGGTATATAATATAAGGCAAGGCATCTAACAAAGGACCTCCTTACCCTGCCTTTATACTAACTTTAAGTTGTTTTAAACAATATATATTATAATATGCGTAGTAAAATCACTATGCGAACTATTTTTCTTATTAATTATTGCTTTGGGATATAGATAGAGAGGCTTCATAGAAGTATTACACTTATTTTTTCTCATTGCTTAAATTATTACACATAATTATATCGGAAAATTAATTATATTTGAATTATTTACATTTACGAGCACCTATATATCTATAGGTTTCCTCCGTTTTTCATATTATGTGAGAAAACACATGAATGTGAATATTTTTGCATGAAAGTCACTACTTTTTCTTTATACTACTGTTAACTATTTCTTTATATAGCATATTGTTATATATTCATCATTAGTAGTTTGTAGAGTACTTATAAGGTGTAATATTTAAGATTAAACGTCTTAAAGATTGTATATTTGTTTAAAAAGAATATTATAATTGGCTAAGTTAACTAAGTAACCAAAGATAATATGCTCCCTACGCCTTAACTGTTAATATTAATTACATAACTGTTATCATATTTTATTAGTGAAGGAAATTGCCATGTGGCAGTAAGATACGTGACGTAACTTTATTGAGAACGTATAGTTTAGCGGTCAGAGCACTTCTTAGACGGATTCCAAGCGGTGCAAGTTCAAATCCCGATCAAAATCGTTTAAATTTTAATATTTATTCTAAAAAAAGGATTTTTCGTTCTTTAGTCTAAAATAACACTTTAAAACGAATACAATAATAGCCCCAGTTAAGTTAAACCTAAAAGTTGTTCTCTTCGTCTAGAAATGTTGAATAATATAGGAAACGAAATAAAATAGCACAACGACCTGTTGAAGTGACATTTGATCATTTGACATGGGTTTCAAAGTAAGCTTTAACGTTCACACATATAAGATATTTTACTAGTTTTTAGATTCAACTTCGCCTCCTATTTGAAATAGGAAAAATTAATAGTTGTTTATGTTAAATGATATCTTCAGAGGTGACTCTGACCGCAAGTAATTGGATTACATCGTAATATAAAAGATAATCTGATATAGCTATCGTTTTGCTTTATAAATTCACTAAATAATTTTCTTTTGGTACCAGTATGTCTTGAGATTAAGGCGTAATGTCTCTATAGTTTGTTAGAAGTTTCCGCCCTCTTTAGAATTATCGTTAGTTATACCAGAATTTTCGGAATATAGTCCAGAATTTACTTTCAAGGCAGCCTTAAAAAAATCATTTAAATTTGGAATGGTAGAGAGCGAAGTTTCAATAGTGGAGGTGAGCATTAATACGCATTAAAGAGACAGACTATCATGATGCAGATTAAATACTAAATTTCCACGGTACCCGTCGTTTCCTCTGCCTACCCTGCTATGTGCGGGATAAAGCTCCAAGGTACCATTTCCACTTCGAGGCGCAGGGTCTATGGGAAATATTTTCTATAACACCATTCACAGTGTGTCCTTGGGATGCTAAGTAACTTTTCATAAAGTCGAACAATTATAATAGTACAGAAATATTGCACGTATATTATATATTTTTATATACAGAAAATCAATTAAAGCGTAAAACTCTATATGTGTCACGAGAACTATTCTGTACATCTGTTCTATCTGTCCAGACTGACGAGGGAACTGAGGAAGGAATGTTGCACGCTCACGCGATTATTGTGTAGAAGTGGTATAGCTGGTATTGTTTTACAAAAATATGGCTTTTTAAACGTTATTATTAAGTTATTTAATTTGTATTATTGTTTTATATTATATTACTAAAGTGGAGAGACTAATCTTTACAATCTTAGAAATATGACTTTAAGTGCGTTAAAAAGTGTGTAGCCCCTTTGTGGTAAGGCGACTTGTTTCTCATTACGCAATTGCCTGAAAGTAGGACGAAAAAAGGGAAACGGAGTGTCTTAACAGTATGTTCCAAGTAGGGAGTAAAATTAAGAAAATAAATAAATAAATGACGAGAATTTGAGTATTATTTAGAGGAAAAAGATAAACTATGTAAAATTCTCCTTAAATTCTCGACGAATTAGTACAATAAATACGTATAAGCCCGAAGTATTCAACAAAAACATATTCATTCACTCATAGCACTTCTGTTAAACACTTAATCTATGCTCTTCTATTATTTGACAAGTCGATTAGGGTCATTCGGTTTCGCGATCCTCTTATAATGGAGTGTTAGGAAATTGCCTTTTGTTTCTGTGCGAATTGAAATGTGTGACGTTTATTTTGTTATCGTGACATTATTGTATTATTAAACGACTATGTTCAGATAATAATGTGGTTTCATACTAGAGAATCTTTCGTTGCTTCGCTCGCTTAATGAATTAATTTAACTTTTATACCGATTTGTCAGAAGGTTTGTTCACGCTAACGTCAGAAACAATTTAGCCTATTTAAGTGCAATTTCTCATATTGTAATATGGCAAAGTTCATTTCAAATTTTGAGTTTGTATAACTCAACCGGATTTTAAATAATAAAGTTATATATTTTAAAATATATGCGTATTTTATTTTACTTAATCGAGAAACATTCATGACAGACGTAAAAAGTTAAAATATTTATATATATTTATGAGTATAAATATAAATTTTTAAAGGTTTTATAACTCAAAAGGAGAATAAAACAAAACAGTTTGTCTAAAAATAGTATAACATTTAGTTTATTATATTTTGTACTAGTTAATTTTATGACTCCTGCCAATATTGCAATAGCAATATCACTGTCCACCGAGATTTTACTTGTTCATATTTATTAATATTTGTAGATTTATTTTTATGCCTACCGACACATTTTTTGTAACTTTTTCTCTTCATGTTACGCCCTTACAGTGATTATACTGATCTTAAACTTAATTCCGTTTTTTTATTGAATACACCTGATATTCATGGACATGGTCCATCGGCCGGATAGTAAATGTTAAAAATAACCAGCACAATAAAGGGATACTGGTTTCTTCGTGGAAAAATAAGTGAAATCACAACAGACGTCGGATCACAGAACAAAGGATTTGGATGTATGACGTGGTTTATGGAATATTGCAGTATTTAGCTATTTCAGTGCTTAATTTCCACCCAGTACTCTTATATTCAGGTAGTATTTAAGGATTTAAGATTTAAATAAAGGTCAGTACATATCAATTTAACTTTATTTGTTATATAAATAGAAAGTTCCTTCCATTATATTTTGTGATTGTTTTAACTAAAAAGTTATTAATTTTGCATTGTTAGTACTCCTTTGACTTAATTACTTACTACTAAAGGTACAAATACACAATTATTAAACTATAAATTTAATAAGTAATGCTTTGTATGTATAGTTCCTAATTAAATAATTTTAAATGTAATGAGTCATTAGTAGAATATGTTTAATAAATTTGATTTATATCAGATACAGAGATTGTGTTGATTACAGAAAATATATTTAAGTCAAATCATTTTTTTTTTATTTTAAATTGTATATTTAGAAGTTAATAATAGTTACATTTATTTGTCTTTTGACCATATGACTACTACACTTTATTTCATTGTAAAATTTATACTAAATTGCAATTAACCTAACCTTACAAAGAATTGTTTAAATTTATATTTAATATTTTGCATTGTATACATTCCAGGATTTGACACTTGCTTCACATAATGTCGGAACGGGAAGAAAGAGACCTTATTAAAAAGCGTGCAACCTATAAAGGCCGGCTAACATTATTTGGAAATTACTTAAATAATTTAGATGGGTCAGTCAGTCAGTCTCAGGTAAAAGAACTTCAATTACGTATTAATAAAATTTGCAGCATGTTTGAACAATATGATGAGGTACAGTGCAGGTTGGAATGTGTAACAGAAGACATGGAAAGTCAATTATTGGAAAGAAATGATTTCGAGTCTCTGTATTATAAATTAGTAGCTCAAGCACAGTATTTAGTTGCTCATTCTACTGGATTGAGTGACTCGAGTTCTGACAGTAATAAAAATACTATGAGGGTTAATAATAACAATAATCTTGTTAAATTACCAACTATACAATTGCCTAAGTTTAGCGGTTCCTATGATAATTGGCTAGAGTTCCATGATACTTTTTTTAGTCTTATTCACTCCAACGACGAAATTGACAACATTAATAAATTTCATTATTTGAGAGCGTCACTAGAGGGCACTGCCGCCTTAGTTATACAGTCCATTGAATTTTCAGCGAAGACTTACCCTGTTGCTTGGAAGATACTATGCGAAAGGTTTGATAATAAACGGTTACTCATTCAAAATCACGTGACAGCATTATTCAACATAGATTTAATTACTAAAGAGTCGTCCGTGTCTATTAAGCGTTTAATTGATCAACTAAATAAAAATTTAAGAGCTTTAGATTCTCTAGGCGAACCGACTAAGCACTGGGATACATTGTTGATACATATTATAATACAAAAACTAGATCCTAAGACGTATCGCGAATGGGAGGAACTTAAGGGTCGTCTTGGTAAGGATGAACCTATTACACTAGATGTATTTATAAACTTTTTACGTAATCGTGCTGATTTGTTAGAGGCGTTAGAGTTATCGCGAAGTAGTAATCATTCTCACCAGTCTATTAAACAGAACACGAAAATTAAAAGCATGGTTTCTATTGCGAGTCCAACTCAGGCTGACGATAAATCTCCGATAGCCTCCTCTACACCTAAACCCTGCGTTAAATGTAAAGGTGAGCATCCGCTTAAAAATTGTCCTCAGTTATTAGGTCTTACTAATGAGCAGCGATTGAAACTCTTATCTAATTATAAAATATGTTACAATTGTTTACATACCGGTCACTATGCAAACCAATGCAAAAAGCCTGGTTGTAGGATATGTAAACGTAAGCATAATACACTTATTCCACGTATCAGGTTCAAAGTCGAAATCACCAGATAATGCTGGATCATCAAACAAGGATAAGGGCGATTCGAATCATATGAATTCTACTTCCAACTCAAATATCTCTTTGTCGGCATGTTTGAAAAATTCAAATAAAGGTAATCATGATGTTCTATTATCAACAGCCCTTGTTAAGCTGTATGACTCCGAAAATCAGGAATATATTGCTCGTGCGTTACTTGATTCCGGAAGTACATCATGTCTTATTACAGAAAATATGTGTAATAAATTAAGCTTACCTTATGATAATGTCGAACGATCTGTTATAGGGATAAATAACTGCACCCTACCAATTGGTAAAATGTGTCGTGTGCAAATGAAATCATTAAATAATAATTATTTTACAAATGTCACTTGTTTTGTTTTACCATCAATCATAAGTAAAGTGCCTTATAGTCATATAGACATTTCGATGTTAGATATTAAATCTGATATTAATTTAGCTGATCCTAATTTTTATACACCCGGAGACATTGATTTAATCATTGGTGCTGATCTCTTTTGGGATTTACTAGGATCACAAATCATTAAGCTAGGTAGCGGCAAACCGATACTTTTTGAAACTAAACTTGGTTGGATAGTTTCTGGACCCATGTTTGGCGGTCATGTGTCTAATCGCTCACCAGCCCATATTAAATGTAACTTAGCACGAATTGAGTCTGATAATGATTTTTTGGATTCAAATGAAGCTATTCAAGAGAATTTATCACGATTTTGGGAGTTAGAGGAAATTGATAATAAATCCTCCTATTATTCTGAGGAAGAAAAAATATGCGAAGAGCACTTCATTAATAATACTTCCCGCCTCCCTGATGGCCGATTTTGCGTGAGAATTCCTTTAAAAAATAATATTGAAACTTTAGGTGAGTCTTATCAGCGTGCTAAACATTGTTTTTTGTCTCTTGAACGTCGTCTTAGTAATCAATCTTTACTAAAAACTAAATATCATGAATTTATGTTGGAATATTTATCACTAGGCCATATGTCCAAATCTAATTTAAAATCTAATGAATTTTCTTATTTTATTCCACATCATGGTGTCTGGCGTGATAGTAGTTCAACAACGAAGTTAAGGGTCGTGTTTAACGCTAGTAGTCCTACTACTACGGGAGTTTCCTTTAATGAAATTCAAATGGTCGGTCCAACTATACAGGACGATCTTTTAAGTATTCTCTTGAGATTTAGGCAGCATAAGTACATTTTGTCCGCTGACGTGGAGAAAATTTACAGACAGATTTCAGTACATCCAGATGATAGACACCTTCAACGAATTATCTGGCGTAATAAAATGGATGAGAAATTAGATATTTATGAATTAAATACGGTGACCTACGGTACAGCGAGTGCACCGTTTCTAGCTGTCCGCTGTCTTAAGCAAATAGGTCTCGAGTGCTCTGATCCCATTATAGCTGAGATTATTTTACACGATTTCTATATCGACGATCTGCTCACTGGGGCAGATACCATCGATGAACTTTTACAGATACGTCAAAACGTTACTAATGCTTTAGGTATGGCGCAAATGCCACTTAGAAAGTGGAAATCAAATGTTGCAGATTTAAATAATGATGTTAAAAATATTAAATCATTTGATTTGAACATAGGGGCTGATGAATCTAATTTTAAATCAGTTTTAGGTTTAGGTTGGTGTTCAGATTCGGATAAACTTTGTTTCTCCATAAGTGGTAATATTCCTATTACTATGACAAAACGTAGCATACTTTCTGTGATCTCACGTATTTTTGATCCTCTTGGATTACTTACACCTTGTGTTATTATCATGAAATGTATGTTACAGAAATTATGGCTACAAAAATTGTCATGGGATGACCCACTACCAGGTGATATAGCTAGATCATGGAAAGAATTCATTATTGATTTACCAATTCTTAATGATTTATTGATTACACGTAATGTTTTAGTTGATTGTTATAGCTATATAGATTTACATATATTTTCCGATGCATCACAATATGCTTATGGAGCATGTTTGTATGTTTGTAGCGGAAACGAAAATGATGAAGTTTCAGTTCGTTTGCTTATCGCTAAAAGCAGGGTCGCTCCAATCAAACCTACTACCATACCAAGATTGGAGCTTTGCGGGGCTCTTGTGGGGCTACGTCTCTACGAAAAGGCTATTAGTGCTCTCCGAGTCAAGGTACGGCGTACGTTTTTTTGGACCGACTCTTCTATTGTTTTGGGCTGGCTTAAAACCCTACCAAGTAAATTACAACCATTTGTGCGCAATAGAGTTGCAGAGATTGTAGATAAATCTTCTGGTTGTACTTGGCGACATGTACCTACGCTTGAAAATCCTGCTGATCATATTTCGCGAGGTGTTAATGCTAAAGCTCTGATGTCACTTGAGATTTGGTGGTCGGGCCCAAAATTTTTAAGACTAGATATGTCATATTGGCCATCACATTCCGCTAGTTCTGAAACTCTTCCAGAATTACGTCCTGTAATAACTGCAAATATAGCTGTAGAAAGTGATAACAATGAATTAATTAATTTTAATAGATTTTCTAACTTATCTAGACTTAAACGTACTGTAGCTTATGTTTTACGCTTTATTCGAATTTGTAAGAAAGGATTAATTACTGATAATTTTTTAACGGTCGAAGAATTGGATAATGCCTTAAATCTTATAATCAAAATCTCACAAGAACAATCTTTTCCAGAATATGAACTTTTAATAAATAATAAAAACTTACCTGCTAAAAACGCGTTACTCAAATTAAATATATTTCTTGATGATTTTAAAATTCTCGTGTTGGAGGCCGTTTAGAACATGGTAACTTTACATTTGATAAAAAACATCCGATTTTGATTCACTCGAAACATCCTTTTACTAAATTATTATTTAATTACGAGCATAGAAGATTGTTACATGCAGGTCCGCAACTGTTACTAAGCACGATTAAGGAAACATTTTGGCCAATAGGTGGTAGGAATTTGGCCAAGTTATGTTATCGACAATGTATCCGTTGTGCTCGATTAAAGCCTAAGATAGTTGCACCTATAATGGGAAATTTGCCACAACAGCGTGTGTCTGTCAGTTATCCTTTCGAGAACGTAGGGATCGACTATGCTGGTCCAATTATGATTGTAAGTCGACAAGGTCGTGGTAGTAGATTATTAAAAGCGTATATTGCAGTTTTCGTATGTTTTTCTACTAAGGCAATGCATATCGAATTAGTTGGTGATTTAACGAGCAATTATTTCTTGTTAGCTTTGCGTAGATTTATGTCTCGTAGGGGGAAACCTAAAAATATATACTCTGATAACGGTACTTCATTTGTTGGCGCGAGTAACGATATTGCAAATTTTATTAAAAACAATAGTGAAGTTTTATCTGAGACAGTTGCTGATGATGGCATCAAATTTCACTTTACTCCAGCTTATGCACCACATTATAATGGCTTGAGCGAAGCAGGTGTCAAGTCCACAAAATATCATTTAATAAGAGTACTGGGAAATTGTAAAGTTACGTACGAGGAACTTTATACTACATTGGTGCAAATTGAAGCTATACTGAACTCCCGGCCACTGACTTATATGTCTACAGATCCTGCAGATTTATTGCCTCGTCCGATGGTAAAGTGTCCGGGTGACACTTTACCATCGGACGCTCGCTCACGTCACTGCCGGCGCCGAATTACGAAGCTCAAAACATCAACAAGCTGACGCGTTATCAAAGACTTGAGCAACTCCGTCAGCAGTTTTGGAAGCGATGGAGTAAGGAGTATCTCGCGGGTCTTGATGCGATGAGGATGAAATGGCAAAAATCCGAAAACTCCCTCAAACTACACAGTCTCGTCGTTCTAAAGGATGACAATCTACCACCGCTCAAATGGAAAATGGGCCGAATTGTCAATGTGTACCCAGGAGCCGATGG
Source organism: Dione vanillae (assembly GCA_037178615.1). NCBI lineage: Eukaryota > Metazoa > Arthropoda > Insecta > Lepidoptera > Nymphalidae > Dione > Dione vanillae. Next base: position 9,791 of record JAZFAU010000846.1, read on the forward strand.
TGTTATTCGAGTAGCAGATGTTAGGACTGCAAATGGAATTGTTCGGAGGGCATTCAGCAAAATATGCCTATTACCACAACCTGAAGATTGTTGAAAGAGGTGCTTTCAACGCCTGGGGGCATGTCTAAAAATAGTATAACATTTAGTTTATTATATTTTGTACTAGTTAATTTTATGACTCCTGCCAATATTGCAATAGCAATATCACTGTCCACCGAGATTTTACTTGTTCATATTTATTAATATTTGTAGATTTATTTTTATGCCTACCGACACATTTTTTGTAACTTTTTCTCTTCATGTTACGCCCTTACAGTGATTATACTGATCTTAAACTTAATTCCTGTTTTTTTATTGAATACACCTGATATTCATGGACACAGTTTATTATCCGTCTGTGTGTTTGTCCACCATTTTTCTCAAAATTTTCTCCAAGTCACGCGGATGATTCAAGCTTAAATTAATATTAAATAAAACATAAATAAATAAACTTCTAAGTCAATTTAACTAAAAGATGTGCACTTGTAAGGTCCCTGTGCCTTGTAGTGACGTAAATTTAATATTAGGTTTATAGACATATATACAAAAAAAAAACACTTTAAATTTGTATAGTAGATTATATGAAATTTGTCAATAGCCAGAAGAAGACAGCCAGACAAAAGTTACTAAAATTGTTTTTTTTTTCTTTTAGTAACTCTCCTATTTCATATCAAGATTTTAAATAATTAGTTTCAGGCTGTTCTCGCATATAGTAAGGTTGATTTAGGGAAATGTTTGTTAAAATTTTTAACACATTGCATGTAGATTAACAGAAATTAGGGCTGCGCTTTGTCTTGTTAATAGAGCGTAATGTATTAATTCTTTATTGTAATTATGTAATTGAACTTCGCTCTGGCAACTAGGCAAAGCACGGCATTGAGTTCCGCCACTCAACATGCAATGCCTCGAAAAAAGCGGGGACGGAAAAAGCAGGGACTAAGCAGCGAGGTGTCTTAACGTTAGGTTGATTATGGTTCCTGCAATTCCCTCTGCCTACTCTGCCATATGCGGGATAAAGCGTGAAGCTAAAAAAAATTGTGTCAGTGCATCGTTGATTGTCTCGTAACGTAACACGCAATGCTTTCAAAAGGCGAAAAGCAGGTAACGAACGCTTCGTTATCCGTTTTCTCGGTTCCATTTGCCTATCCTGCTGGGAGTGGAATAAAGCGTAAAGTTAAATCAAGCATATTATTGCTATCAAAGCACCAGGAGTGTGTAACGTTACTGACTAGGTAATATCTTGTGTTGCTAATCATACAATGACCGATCAATGATCGGTTTAGCAACACAAAATATTACTGAGATCCATTACTTAACTTAAAATGTCTTTAATTCTGATCAAAAACTTAGAACAGAGTGTCTCGATACTAGCTTCTCTTATGTCTTATATAGTAGAGTTACTATATATAAGGTTAACTTGAGAATGAATTGTATAAGGAAAAACTTTCAAAGTGGAAGTCAAATCTGGGACTTCCATTACAAAGGAATGGCTAACCGTTTTAATTTACAAAAGTATTACCAGCGATTTAATTTGAATTCTTCTCGCAAAGTTAACTCTAAGCTGCTGTTACAAAGAATGTCCAGAGCAACGTCTTATGGCAAATCTACGTTATAATAGAAACTCATTATTAAGGGCGACTGAATTTTTTGTTATAAATTTATTTCATTTTTATATTATTTATATTTTTATATTTGTGTACATGCCGTAAGTGTTAAATTTCGACTAAAATTAGATTTTAGTATAGATTAGATATTTATATACTAAAATTAGATTTTTATATAGATTACATATTTATATACTGCTACTGTGTTCTAGGCTTATCAAAATCGGCTTGCACAATCATCTATGTAGTAGTGGTGTAGAGTGGACTTCGTGGACCCTCTGTAAGGGTAAAAAAATCTTTTTCTATGATCTTAACCATGTATTGAATTTTGATGAAACGCAGGGAAAATAGTGTCTTGGCACTAACTTTTATATGTACGTACTAAGAAAACTCTATGTCATTCCAATATCTAAGATGTAACATTCAGATTTCAATTAAAAAGAAAAACTAGTAAAAATATGAAAGTAATACATAACAAAATAGTGAACACTTCGCGTGAAGCAAGCGAGGGCGGAAATACAAAACATTCTTAATAGGGCGGGCGGTCTCATTAAAAACAGTAGTAGAGAAAAAAGTTGAATAGAAACATGTATGTATATTTATAAAGTGATTATAATTATATAATGACCTTGTGATACGCATGTTTAACCTCGATGTACATATATGTGTAGTTCTGAAGCAATATTTTAACCCGTAATTTCCTTATATACATGTCTATTGTAAATTACATACAAACACAACAGATGTATATGACACGCACACACACACACACACACACACACACACACACATATACACTATATATATATATATATATATATATATATATATATATATATATATATATATATATATATATATATATATATATATATATATATATATATATATATATATATATATATATATATATATATATATATATATATATATATGTAATGTGCTTAGGACCCAAGAACAAGTCAACGTAAGATATACTTGAAAAATATAGTTTTATACCTTTCTACAACAACAAATTTTGTATGAAAAATTCTCATATTTTATATACTCCCGAAAAGTAAACATTTACGCCGTTTCACTTTGTCACGTATATGTGTGTGTGTATGCAAAATGCATAATTGAAGAGTGTTTGTGCTTTGACAAAATATGTGTATCATTTAAATTTACGTATGAAAATTTATGGAACATGACTATATATTATATAACGACTCGCACATGACTTTAGCCACTTAAACTACATAACTATTAATAAATAAAATTAATATACATTATTATAAATATTTTTTTTTTTTTTTTTAGCTTCACGCTTTATCCCGCACATGGCAGGGTAGGCAGAGGGAACAACTGCAGGGACCAGAAGAACCTAGTGTTAAGACACTCCGTTACTTAGTCCCTGCTTACTCCGTCCCCACTTTCCGCCGTTTTCAAGGCATTGCGTGTTGAGTGGCTGGAACTCAACGCCGCGCTTTGCCTTAGATGCCAGAGCGAAGAAAATGGAAATAGAAAAATCCATCTTCTCCGACTGGGGATCGAACCCAGTAACCGTCGCGTTACAGGCAGACGTTGCGCCTCTGCGCCACGACGGTCCTCAATAAATAATTTATTCCATAAATAAACAGTTTCCTTAAGAATTATATAATTTTGCTTCCTTTTCGACTAATTTTAATATATTTGTTTAACAATTAGGTTAAAAATCAAGCTGTGTTGCTTTAGGCTTTAAAAGGTTACCATTATCACCAAAATTCACTAATTTTTACTAAGATTATAAGTAATTAAATTTTTTATATACATTCATAGAAATTATATAGAATTTAATTATGAAATCCATATACTATAACTTAAGAAAACTTACCGGCGCAGAGGCGTAAGCGTTCTACCTGTAAACACGACGGTTTGAAGGTTCTATTCCCACTCGAGAAAGATGTTCACGCTCTGGCAACCAGGCAAAACCCGACGTTGAGTTCCACTCAACACGCAATTCCTCGAAAAAGACGGAAAGCGGGGATTGAGAAAGCAGGGTCTTAACACTAGGTTCAAATGGTTCCTGCAGTTCCCTCTGCCTACCCCGCAATATGCAGGACAAACCATGATGCATAAAAAAAAAAGAAAACTTAATACATTTCTATTTTGTAGGTTTTTTTTTGTGATTCGTGAAGAAACTAACAGACAAGAGACCGATGAGTGATTGTATCTTTGGTTATCGATATTTTATAAGTACATATTTTTATAAATCTATCTATACTTCATACAAACTAATGATTACTATACAGTATTTTTTAGGGAGGTATAGGGATTCGCAGGAACCGTAGGAAATTAGTGTTAAGACATTCCCTTCCGTTCACTCTGCCTTTTGAGATGCGTATTGAGTGACGGAGTTCAACGCCGCGATGTCCTAGTTTACAGAGCAAAGAAAACAGAATTAAAAAATGCATAATCCCCGAGTGTGAATCGAACTCACTAAAACGTGTTTACGACGATCCTCAAATTGAAACATTATCGAGACTTAATAAAGCAAAAATACTAAAAATCCCTCAATCCAATATAATCTGACTAAGAACACGTATCTATATTCATTTATTAGTCGTTATATAAACCACACCCTCATTGCGAACTAGGCGTCTATAAATATAGTACGAGTATAATCTACCAGTAGAAGCTATTAACTTTTTTCATCATTACCTAGTGCGTCAGAGGTCACTGGTTCGGAAATTTATAACAAGAGCAATTTATAAAGTAATGTTTGAATAAACACTAGTGGCCGCATACGGCTTCGCCTTATCTCTATCGGCTTTATCTTAAATGCTGAATCGAATTTGTTTAGAACTTTCTTACAATATGTTGTGGTGAAAGTCCCATTAAAATCAGTTCAACTGTTCCAGAGATTAATCTAGGCAAGCAGGATGAGTTACAGATAAATAAAAGTTTGAAATCTGTTTGTTTTAGAATCAAGTAAATAACTACAAGTGTTTTAAAAATATACAATTATTTGAACATTACATACAGCTACTTCAATTTCCTTAAAATGTAAGAATTTATTTTAAAAAGAAATCTAGCACTTATATTTATTTTTATATTTATATATTTGTATTGATATGAAATATGTTTTGATCAGCGAAAAGTGGTTTTTATTTATTTTTTTAAATTTACAATATATTTTTGCCATATGCTGATCCTAAGGAATAATCTTTGGATAAGAGAAATATGTAATAATAAAAACTCCTTATAGAGATGCTTAAAACATTAATAAGTCGTAACAAGCATGTAAAGATAGTTTCATAAGAGGTCAAAGCGCACGTGTCCAAGAGGCGTGTATTGAAATTCCGCTATGTTGAAATTACTATACACCCTCTAAAAATGTTTTTCTAATGTTTAAAATAGATTAATTATATATTAGTTGTTAATATTTATACACGTTTAATTTCTCCAATGCGTAGGAACAAAACTACAAATGAATACATCTAAATAAGTTTTGTATACTTCAGTCCAGTAATCACTCGAGTACTAATAACAATAAATTATTGGAAATAAACCTCGCTAATTCAATGCATGCAAGCTCGATTTGTCTGCTCTGCCTACAATTGCCAGTCATTTTTTGTATCGTTAATTTCTCGATAGACGAATTACTCCAAGCCATGGTATACCACAACTATCTATCGAAAGCCTAAAGATATTTAGGCTATCTGTTCTTTGTCAAATGTGATTTTACCTAATTTGAAGCTACTTCCCTTTTTAGGTTGCCACTGGATTCCGCTTTTAGTAAAATAGTGAGAAGGTACCTAGTAACGAGGTACTTCGTTCTTCTTTCAAAACACTGTATGTTGAGTGATGGAACGCCGCGAGTTGCTTTATAAATAGAGCGAAGAAAATGATAATAATTCATTCCCCTTAGTGGGAATCGAACTCACAAACAGTCGCCTTTACATGCAGACGCTGTACCACTGTGCCACGACGGTCACCCACTTATTACTGCTACTTATCCTTTGGGCTTCAGACTTGGAATTCAAATTCAGAATTTCATGCTAAGTTAGCATTATTTATAATTCGACCACTTGACCGAAAATATTTTACAAACATTTTTATTATGAGCCCAATTTTATTTTGTATACATTTATAAGTGACACTTAAAGCTTTTTCATTACTCGACCGACCCATTTCTACATTACTCTATATCGTAATAGCTGCTAAAATATTTTTCCAATTTTAATATTTAAATGAGCTAAATTTGATAATCACAAGAAATGTGTAGATTGAAATATTTTGTGAGTGTCTGTGTATGTGTGTGTGATTGTGTGAAAGCTTAATTAGTCTAATCTTAGCTACTTTTGTAAGAGACATTTAGTCATTAGCATAAATAAATGTGTATACGTTTGATAATGCACAGTTTTTTTTTAAATAAATGTGCGTATTTCATTTGGCTTTTTCACCAGTAATCCAAAAATAAAAGCTTAATATTTTTTTATGGATGGTAAAGCTAGAAATATTTAAATGTTTAAAGACAGAATTTTTGAGATTTACAAAAAGCGCGCGCAAATCTTAAATATCAAACATCAAGCAAATAAAATTGGCTAACGTGTAGAATTTGTTTAATCTATTATGATTTTTTTTGTAGCTTCACGCTTTATCCCGCACATGGCAGGGTAGGCAGAGGGAACTGCAGGGACCGTGAAAACCTAGTGTTAAGACACTCCGTTGCTTAGTCCCTGCTTTCTCCGTCCCCACTTTCCACCTTTTTCGAGGCATTGCGTTTTGAGTGGCGGAACTCAACGCCGCGCTTTGCCTAGTTGCCAGAGCGAAGAAAATGAAAAATAGAAAAATCCATCTACCTCGAGTGGGAATCGAAACCAGAAACCGTCGCGTTTACAGGCAGACGCTTACGCCTCTGCGCCACAACGGTATTATATTATCAATTAACCTGTTTAAATTCTAAAATTGGCTATTGTTTGTTCATATATGGCAACCCCGACTAGTTTTGAGTCTTGTGCGAACTCCCGGCGCGAGCGGTCAGTAGTAGTTGTCGAGAAGTAGTAAAAGGGGCACGTGAGACGGCCGACGCGAGCGCACGTCCTTCCTGAATCTAATATTAATTAGCGGTGTGATTTTCTCTCAGCCTTATTTGATTTCCCTTTTGTGTATTCCCTCTTGATATTCAACCTGACAAAGACAAACCTACAAAAGATAATAGTGTAAGTAACCCTAAGTGAAGAAGACTAATGTGAAACATTCCACGGTGACGTGAACAATCAGTGTTTGTGTTGTGAATTATGAAGATAAGGTACTGTACAATTTCTATTATCCTAAGACCGACTATAAGGTAAAAAAATAATAAATAACCTCCCCCTCAGCACGCTTCCACAATTGCTGAACCAACCCTACCCTCTATTCAATATATATTTTTTGGTAGCAGAACGCAATTCATTATATACTACTATACATTTTCTGGTAGCAGAGCGTAGTTCATTATATACAGCTATTATATATACTTTTCACTAATGCATCTTTTTGAGATCTTTAAAACGGTACCAGAAGTAAAATTCTAGGTCAATAACCGCATCTTCTGTGTGTCCGAAATTAAAAAGCTTGTACAAATAATATGTAAAAATATTACATATCTCATAAGAAGAAACTATTTAGCATTTCATAGATTTGACGTGCAAATTACTTTTTAAGTATGAAATTATATTAAGAATATATGTTTACTTAAAATTATATTTTTAGAAAAAAAATAAGCGTAACATAAATAGAAACCTGCACCTCTTAGATATCATATAGAACGTATGGCTTTATCATAGTGGATAGATAACTTGGCCAAATGAATACCAGAAATACCTGTTAAAAGCTGTAATTAAAAACCCTAATATTCAATAAGCTAATTAAAAAAGTTCGAAATGTATAGAACAAAATAAGTTAAGTCACGCGACTATAATAAGAAACGTCATTACCATACTTCTGAAGGTTGTCGTTTTGCCTTGATACTGTGGAAATAAATTAAAATATTGTAGAAGAGGCCGTTGTGGAATAGTGACGTGATTATATTGTTATATTCAAGGCAAACAAGGCAAAATGCGGCGTTGTGTTCCATCACTCATTTCGAAATGCCTAGAAAAGTAGAAAACTGAGAACGAAGTGTTTTAACACTCGGTTCCTACGGTTCTTAGGGTTCCCTCTGCTACCCTGCCTACCATGTGGGATACTTAGACAAGTTTAAAACGAAAAATTAAACGCTGCCGTTGTTTCTACCATACAATATAAATTAATGTATATTTTGAGGCCGAAAGCAAAGTTCAAACAATATTTACTTATCACTTTTGCATCTCATTTTTTGTCAATTATTAATATTTAATAGAATAATAACAAATCTAGAGTAATTTTAAATCACAAAGAACCAATACGAACCGCGAGTACTCACTAGTTAAAAATAGCTGAGCAATTGAAAACAAAATAAAACATTTAAACAACGACGTTTCATTTACATTATACGTATGTATATCTGTTAGAAAATGTGTTGGGGTCCGGACAACAGCTTAAATAGTAATAAATCTTATTATATATATATATATATATATATATATATATATATATATATATATATATATATATATATATATATATATATATATATATATATATATATATATATATATATATATATATATATATATATATATATATATATATATATATATATATATATATATATATATATATATATATATATATATATATATATATATATATATATATATATATATATATATATATATATATATATATATATATATATATATATATATATATATATATATATAATAAGATTTATTACTATTTAAGCTGTTGTCCGGACCCCAACACATTTTCTAACAGATATACATACGTATAATGTAAATGATATATATATATATATATATATATATATATATATATATATATATATATATATATATATATATATATATATATATATATATATATATATATATATATATATATTATATATATATATATATATATATATATATATATATATATATATATATATATATATATATATATATATATATATATATATAATAAGATTTATTACTATTTAAGCTGTTGTCCGGACCACAACACATTTTCTAACAGACATACTTACGTATAATGTAAATGAAACGTCGTTGTTTAAATGTTTTATTTTGTTTTCAATTGCTCAGCTATTTTTAACTAGTGAGTGCTCGCGGTTCGTATTGGTTCTTTGTGATTTAAAATTACTCTAGATTTGTTATTATTCTATTAAATATTAATAATTGACAAAAAATGAGATGCAAAAGTGATAAGTAAATATTGTTTGAACTTTGCTTTTGGCCTCAAAATATACATTAATTTATATTGTATGGTAGAAACAACGGCAGCGTTTAATTTTTCATTTTAAGCTTGTCTAAGTATCCCACATAGTAGGCAGGGTAGCAGAGGGAACCCTAAGAACCGTAGGGACCTAGTGTTAAAACACTTCGTTCTCCATTTCATTCTAGTTTTCTAGGCATTTCGAAATGAGTGACGGAACACAACGCCGCACTTTGCCTTGTTACTGTTTTTCAGAAAAAACAAATCAAATCACGTCACTATTCCACAACGGCCTCTTCTACAATATTTTAATTTATTTCCACAGTATCAAGGCAAAACGACAACCTTCAGAAGTATGGTAATGACGTTTCTTATTATAGTCGCGTGACTTAACTTATTTTGTTCTATACATTTCGAACTTTTTTAATTAGCTTATTGGATATTAGGGTTTTTAATTACAGCTTTTAACAGGTATTTCTGGTATTCATTTGGCCAAGTTATCTATCCACTATGATAAAGCCATACGTTCTATATGATATCTAAGAGGTGCAGGTTTCTATTTATGTTACGCTTATTTTTTTTCTAAAAATATAATTTTAAGTAAACATATATTCTTAATATAATTTCATACTTAAAAAGTAATTTGCACGTCAAATTTATGAAATGCTAAATAGTTTCTTCTTATGAGATATGTAATATTTTTACATATTATTTGTACAAGCTTTTTAATTTCGGACACACAGAAGATGCGAGTATTTGACCTAGAATTTTACTTCTGGTACCTATTTAAAGATCTCAAGAAGGCGCATTAGTGAAAAGTATATATAATAGCCAATTTTAGAATTTAAACAGGTTAATTGATAATATAATACCGTTGTGGCGCAGAGGCGTAAGCGTCTGCCTGTAAACGCGACGGTTTCTGGGTTCGATTCCCACTCGAGGTAGATGAATTTTTCTATTTTTTATTTTCTTCGCTCTGGCAACTAGGCAAAGCGCGGCGTTGAGTTCCGTCACTCAACACGCAATGCCTCGAAAAAGGTGGAAAGTGGGGACGGAGAAAGCAGGGACTAAGCAAGGGAGTGTCTTAACACTAGGTTTTCACGGTCCCTGCAGTTCCCTCTGCCTACCCTGCCATGTGCGGGATAAAGCGTGAAGCTACAAAAAAAAATCATAATAGATTAAACAAATTCTACACGTTAGCCAATTTTATTTGCTTGATGTTTGATATTTAAGATTTGCGCGCGCTTTTTGTAAATCTCAAAAATTCTGTCTTTAAACATTTAAATATTTCTAGCTTTACCATCCATAAAAAAATATTAAGCTTTTATTTTTGGATTACTGGTGAAAAAGCCAAATGAAATACGCACATTTATTTAAAAAAAAACTGTGCATTATCAAACGTATACACATTTATTTATGCTAATGACTAAATGTCTCTTACAAAAGTAGCAAAGATTAGACTAATTAAGCTTTCACACAATCACACACACATACACAGACACTCACAAAATATTTCAATCTACACATTTCTTGTGATTATCAAATTTAGCTCATTTAAATATTAAAATTGGAAAAATATTTTAGCAGCTATTACGATATAGAGTAATGTAGAAATGGGTCGGTCGAGTAATGAAAAAGCTTTAAGTGTCACTTATAAATGTATACAAAATAAAATTGGGCTCATAATAAAAATGTTTGTAAAATATTTTCGGTCAAGTGGTCGAATTATAAATAATGCTAACTTAGCATGAAATTCTGAATTTGAATTCCAAGTCTGAAGCCCAAAGGATAAGTAGCAGTAATAAGTGGGTGACCGTCGTGGCGCAGAAGTACAGCGTCTGCATGTAAAGGCGACTGTTTGTGAGTTCGATTCCCACTAAGGGGAATGAATTATTATCATTTTATTCGCTCTATTTATAAAGCAAAGCGCGGCGTTCCATCACTCAACATACAGTGTTTTGAAAGAAGAATGAAGTACCTTGTTATTAGGTACCTTCTCACTATTTTACTAAATGCGGAATCCAGTGGCAAGCTAAAAAAGGAAGTAGCTTCAAATTAGGTAAAATCACATTTGACAAAGAACAGATAGAATAAATATCTTTAGGCTATCGTTAGATAGTTATATACCATGGCTTGGATTAGTTCGTCTATGGAGAAATGAACGATACAAAAAATTACTGGCAATTGTAGGCAGAGCAGACAAATCGAGCTTGCATGCATTGAATTAGCGAGGTTTATTTGCAATAATTTATTGTTATTAGTACTCGAGTGATTACTGGACTGAAGTATACAAAACTTATTTCGATGTATTAATTTGTAGTTTTGTTCCTACGCATTGGAGAAATTAAACGTGTATAAATATTAACAACTAATATATAATTAATCTATTTTAAACATTAGAAAAACATTTTTAGAGGGTGTATAGTAATTTCAACATAGCGGGATTTCAATCCGATCTTGGACACGTGCGCTTTGACCTCTTATGAAACTATCTTTACATGCTTGTTACGACTTATTAATGTTTTAAGCATCTCTGTAAGGAGTTTTACATATTTCTCTTATCCAAAGATTATTTTTTATTTTTATTTATTTTTATTTATTTATTTTCCACTTAGAATCAATAAGATGATCACTTGTGTACGTTAGATAGAGCGAACGGAGGAGTGTCAAAGGAGCCCAATTTGATAATAAATATCGAATTGAGCCCCTTCTGAAACCTACACACTCCACGACTTAAAACTAAAGTTACGAGGGTTCCAAACGCGGCCTGGTGAGAAGAGCCCACAGCAAACTCAGCCAGGTTTCCCTAAACCTATTGCGATCACTTCACAAACGTCATTCTAACTTATGAGCAATTCATTAATTCCATGCCGTTTTATCATCAATGTAATCCTTTACACTATAATAGGATTTAGTAATTAATTGCCATTTAATAGAGATTTTAAATTTATTTAACGAGAGATCAAATACTTCTTTCGGCAGTTTATTGTAGAAACGGACACAATTACATCCTTAGGATCAGCATATGGCAAAAATATATTGTAAATTTAAAAAAATAAATAAAAACCACTTTTCGCTGATCAAAACATATTTCATATCATTACAAATATATGAATATAAAAATAAATATAAGTGCTAGATTTCTTTTTAAAATAAATTCTTACATATTAAGGAAATTGAAGTAGCTGTATGTAATTTTTAAATAATTGTATATTTTTAAAACACTTGTAGTTATTTACTTGATTCTAAAGCAAACAGATTTCAAACTTTTTTTATCTGTAACTCATCCTGCTTGCCTAGTTTATCTTTGGAACAGCTGAACTGATTTTAATGGGATTTTCACCACAAGATATTGTAAGAAAGTTCTAAACAAATTCGATTCAGCATTTAAGATAAAGCCGATAGAGATAAGGCGAAGCCGCATGCGGCCACTAGTGTTTATTCAAACATTACTTTATAAATTGCTCTTGTTATAAATTTCCGAACCAGTGACCTCTGACGCACTAGGTAATGATGAAAAAAGTTAATAGCTTCTACTGGTAGATTATACTCGTACTATATTTATAGACGCCTAGTTCGCAATGAGGGTGTGGTTTATATAACGACTAATAAATGAATATAGATACGTGTTCTTAGTCAGATTATATTGGATATATATATATATATATATATATATATATATATATATATATATATATATATATATATATATATATATATATATATATATATATATATATATATATATATATATATATATATATATATATATATATATATATATATATATATATATATATATATATATATATATATATATATATATATATATATATATATATATATATATATATATATATATATATATATATATATATATATATATATATATATATATATATATATATATATATATATATATATATATATATATATATATATATATATATATATATATATATATATATATATATATATATATATATATATATATATGTATATATACTTTTTTACAAATCTAACTAATACATAACATTTCTGTATTATTATAAACAAATATTCTTCAGAACAATTGTATTAAGAGAGTAGAGGAACATGCTTTTTCTAATTAAATATGAGCATGAAGCTCTAGCGGAGGCTAATTTGTATGAATTGTCGAGATACGGTATGTTCATTAAATCTAATGTAGAAATTCATTTCAATTTGAAACAGTAGTTGTTTTAGTTCGTTCGTTAACTTTATTTATAACGGGATAGTGTTATAGCGTTTGACAGTGAACACGATGGTTACGGGTTCGATTCTTACCCGGGTAAATAAATTATTTCCTCTAACCTGCTGTGGTAAGACACAGTGCGGCGTAGTGTTACGTCTTTCAAAACTGACTGTGTGTAAAGAGCTGAATGCTTTAACACAGAGTGTTTTCTATTTTACCATTTTGTACGGAAAAAAGGTGATGTGACGAAAAATCGACGTCCATAATATTTTTTACTGTGTAAGTAAATATAAAATAAACTATATAAAATAAATTATATAGATCCCCGAAAGAAGATTGAACTCACTATCGTCCCGTTTATAGACTGATGCAGTACCATAGCGCTATGACGGTATCTTGGATATATAGTAGCATGATATATTAAAGTTATACATATTAAATAACAAAAATAAAAAAAAGAACTTAAAAATGATCTTGCTCAATATATCTATCAAATTAAGTTATTGACATTTTACCTTACATTTGTCAAAATCAATTGCGTTAGTTATAAAATGATTGAGATGGGTCTGTTATATAGATCTTATTATTTTACTTTTTTTATTTTTTACTATAGCTTCACGCTTCATGCCGTACATAGCAAAGGCAATGAAATTGTAGGAACCGGGGGCACCTAGTGATAAGACACTCCGCTGTCCAACACTGTTTCTCTGCGGAACAATTGCGATACAAAACACGAAATATAAAAGTATATCTCAACAAAAAATAAAATTGGAGCGATTATTTAAGATATCAAAATAATATACGAGTGAAACATAAAAACTATAACAAAATTTTTACTCTGTATGTTCTCTTGTTAGCCTGGACTGATCTCTGGAACAGCTGAAACGATTTTTATTAAACTTTCACTAGAATAGCGATGCGGTGCTGATTTTATTCTAGACTTTTCTGATGGGGTTGAGGGATGCGGGAATTTTATTTTATGCTGAAAACACGCGCGAGTTTTATAACCTCCATTAAAAATTACATTCGAATAAGCTAATAGAAAAGTAATCTAAAAAAAGAAAAAAGAACAAAAATCTTATAAACTTTTTACTCGTATATGTAATTGCGAGAACATCAATTAAGCATTTTTGACGTATTAAATCTATTTTGGTTTCTTATCTAATTTTTTACGCTCTCGGAGAGAACTCTCTGACACTCTATCTTCTGTCTTTTTTTTTTTTTTTTTTTTTTTTTTTTAACTTCACGCTTTATCCCTGCACATGGCAGGGTAGGCAGAGGGAACTGCAGGAACCATAAGAACCTAGTGTTAAGACACTCCGTTACTTAGTCCCTGCTTACTCCGTCCCCACTTTCCGCCTTTCCGCCGTTTTCGAGGCATTGCGTGTTGAGTGGCGGAACTCAACGCCGCGCTTTGCCTTAGATGCCAGAGCGAAGAAAATGGAAATAGAAAAATCCATCTTCTCCGACTGGGGATCGAACCCAGTAACCCTCGCGTTACAGGCAGACGTTGCGCCTCTGCGCCACGACGGTCCTCTTCTGTCTTAATTTGAAATATCGAATATTCAATGCTGGATCTAAACATCACAGTTTATTTTGCTACTGTCATCTGCCATGACATTTAGTGTAAAATGGCCATAGCATACCTTTCTACTTTATAATAATTAAGGGTTTCATGTAAGTGTAGGCTTTAATTATATAAAAAAATATATGTAACGTGAAAAATTTCACGTCATGCTACTAATATTAGAATGGCAGGAAGTTTCTATCGCTAAAGGAAATTAATGTAAAAATAGCAAATAGTGGTTTTTCTTCGTTTTCTAGAATTTTTATGTGGATGTGAGAAAATTACGAAAGTGAGCCATGTCAATATATGATTTCATTTCATGCACATATCGTTCATTGAATACAAATGGGCCTAAGTGATAATGTAAAACTTGTTTTTTTTTTTCTAAAATGGAGATAATAAATTTTAACTACAAATTAAACTTTTAAGCTTTTTAATTAAAAAGATCGCAATTTGAACGTAAATACATACCTTTCATAATATATCTAATATTATTTGCATATTTTCAATTAGCAGAGCTTTTTTCAAATATTCATATGAATACATATAAATATATATGTATTTTTTTTAGCTTCACGCTTTATCCCGCACATGGCAGGGTAGGCAGAGAGAATTGCAGGAACCGTGGGAACCTAGTGTTAAGACACTCCGTTGCTTAGTCCCTGCTTTCTCCGTCCCCGCTTTCCGCCTTTTTCGAGGCATTGCATGTTGAGTGTCCTCCCTCTGCGCCGCGACGGTCTATGCTATACAATATGTTTCAAGAGTTAATATAATTAAAAAATACGGTAAAAAATATTCAAATAATGATATACAAGTAATCGGAGAGAATGGAGTGTTAAGAGAGATATGGTAGAACACATCACCACACTAGCTTTCCAGAACGTCAAATGAACAATAATCTCAAACTATAATAAAAAGTAATTATCGTTTAAAGACTTTCATGGCACAGAGGCGCTTCGTCTGCCTGTAGACACGACCGTGTGTGAATTCAATTCTCACTCGGAGAAATTGGCTATTTTCAACCATGCAAGTGCAGTATTGACTGTCAACACGCAATTCACCTGAAAAGGCAGAAAGTTGAGAACGTGGTATTTTAATACTAGGTACCTGCGGCTCCTGCGGTCTCCTCTGCGGGAAACTTATCTATGTCATTCTAGAAATTCCATAGAAAGCGAGTCACGGAGTATCTTAGCATTAGATTCCTTCTGCTTATCCTGCTATATGCTGCATACAGCATAAAAGTAAAAAAAAAACATAAAAAAATATTCATTTAAATTGATATCACGTAAACAACATACGTGAGTCGATTTGCAATAACTCCAAAACTTTCTCGGCCAGAGGTCAATCGTAAAATATTATGAGCTTAAAATATGGGCTTAATATTGAAATAATATTGCGGAATAGGCCTGTGAATTTGGATAGCCGTTTTACGTTTGCGTTTAGCTTTTTTACTACCATTTTGCCCAAAGAGGTTAATAATGATCATTAAATTTCATCTTACACTTACTGTTTTTGTAATGGCAGGGAAAATGTTAATGTCGTTCGATAAACTTTACTTAGATAAGTATTTATAAATTTGAATTACTTGTTCGCTCTATTTCTTGTGCATATCACAAGCAAAGTGTTTAGGCAAAGACAACGTAATGTCACTTATCGGATAATTTTTCTTCGCGTTGTGTTCAAATTTAAGATATTATGTGAAATTGATGGATCTTAACGTTGAAGAATGAAATATATTTATGTACAAAAAAGGACCGTCGTGGCGCAGAGGCGCAACGTCTGCCAGTAAAGCGACGGTTTCTGGGTTCGATCTCCAGTCGGGGAAGATGGATTTTTCTATTTCCATTTTCTTCGCTCTGGCAAACTAGGCAAAGCGCGGCGTTGAGTTCCGCCACTCAACACGCAATGCCTCGAAAAAGGCGGAAAGCGGGGACGGAGAAAGCGGGGACTAAGCAACGGAGTGTCTTAACACGAGGTTCCCTCTGCCTACCCTGCCATGTGCGCGATAAAGCGTGAAGCTACAAAGAAGAGATTTTGTTAAAAACTTGTTTATTAAAAAATTTCCTAACAAAATATAAACAAAGCTAAATAAATTCCTTCATTCATCATTAATTTTCCTTTAGCCCAATAATGACTTAATCCATTTTGGATTTATGTCCTTTATTAATCCTATTACTATTAAGATCTAGCACATTTAAGTTGATTAATGTTATAGAAATATTATAATATCCATAACAATTACACTCCTGGATGCGTCTCACTGGTGCCAGTCAATGATGCATAGCATAATGTTATCGTTAATATTATCGTAGCCTTGTAAGTATAGAGTTACCTATTCCTTTGTTATCATGTGACACTATATGTAAAGGATATCTGGAGTAAAATGAAAAATGTTAACTTTTATGACCGAGTCGAGTAAATGTGAATTTGTATTTTGCCGTTTGCCGCCGTAACTACGTTAATTACGTTACCAGTTTCCCAATATTAGACAATGAAGATTAATTATAACTAGAGCGAAGTTTAATTAATTTTATTTATTTATTTATTTATATGGGCCACCAACAGAATGAACATAACATGAAAATACATACATATATATATATATATATATATATATATATATATATATATATATATATATATATATATATATATATATATATATATATATATATATATATATATATATATATATATATATATATATATATATATATATATATATATATATATATATATATATATATATATATATAAAGCAAAACAAGAACCTATTTCCCTAGAGCATTTATTACTTACCAAACTATTTTCTATTCCAGAGAGTACTCGCGTCAATATTTCAATTTAAAATATATTTTTATAAAATTTTGCATTCAACTGCGTTCCGTGCAGTGTGATTTACATACGTTTATATTTTATTTACGTCATGATATGTGCGAGAGTGTAGAATAAAGTTGCATAGTGATATTGAATTATTTAGTTCAACTGACTGCGCGGCTCAAAGAGATGTTATGTGTTTATGGGATTTTGTATGCACGTTTATTTGTACATTTTGTAGTTTTCGCTTAAAATTAATGATTATATATTGGCTCTGTCTTAACAAAGGGTAAATATATATTTAAGTGAATATTTTAGCGTTTCTCTCTCGTATTACGATTCGCAGGTTCATAAAAATAAAATAAAATATAGAAACAAGTTATTTTATTTCAGCCAAGTCTACACGAAAATTATGAAGCTTAAAAGGAGTAAGCTTTAACCTCAGGAATTGGTAATTTTAACTTGATGAACAATGAACATTCGTTTTAATGAAATTATTGTTTATACTATTATATTTAAAATCAATTATTCCAATGTTAGCATCTCTGTAGAAACATTTTTAGACATTTTCTTTATCCAAAAATCCTTTCGTATTTGGTTAAGTAGCAGGAGTTCGGACTGGATCGAATTGAAGCTCCCTTTTAAACCTATATTTCGTTTGCAAGTCCCAAGCGCTGATCTGAGTTCCTCTTCCTACAACAAGATGGAGTCAGTACCCGCACGGTGAATCCATGGAATGCTAAGTAGTTTCTTCTCTATATTTTTTTTAACAGTCCAGTAGAATGAAACTCACTATTTCACATAGAGACATAAATATCAAAAATATACATTTTTCGCCCACTAAGTTTGTAATAGGACAAATTAAAACATTCCACCTCTGAAATAAATAATTCACACTATACCAGCGGGGTAAAAAGTATCATGACACAATATTTCCCCACTTTTCACCTCAAATATCAGACAAAATTTTAAAATATAATAGTAAATTGTAAATAGTTTTTATTATAAAAATTGAAGCATTTAAACATGCATCGATATATCTATGCCAAACCTCCCAGCGGTTGCTTTACATGCGTCACGGAACATCTGTCCACGACCCTTTGGGATGTAGATATTTATGACACGCGATTGCTGGGCTTAGATATTTTTACTGTGAAATACATATTTTTGTTAAACCAGATGTATATATTTTTTGGTTATTTTATTACTTTCTTTTTTAGCTTCACGCTGTATACGGTATTTAGCGTGTTAGTATCAAGATACTCCATTCCACGCTTTCTCTCTTTGGAGATTATGTATAGAGCAAGTGAAAATTGTTTAGTTTCCCTCAGGAATTGAACCTACCACTCGTTATCAGCTAAACCCCATTCCGCTGCGCCACAACGGCCTAAATTACTTATATATGTTAAAATTCTCCTTATTGTATAAAGATTAAAATTATTTTTAATTTTTTTTATAAATATAGCATTTACATATGTTTTAAAATAAATATTTTATTTTGAAATGCTACAGTGGCAAAAAAGTGAATTTGCAATCAAGCATAGCATGTAGAGAGAACTTTGCGATAAGACACTCCGTTTTTGGATTACTTCTCGAATTTATGTCTGTTCCTTGAATTTTAAATCACAAATTATTCACTGGTTTCACTGGAATTTAATTTTCTTTATAATTAATTAATTACTTATATCAATATTTCTGCATAAATCAGCTTATTTTTAACTGATAAATAAGCTAAAAATTAAACCTTTTTGCATGATAACACCAAATTCACCTAATCCTACTTACCACATGAAACTCCATACACACAAAACTGTATCCAACAACCATACAAACCATACACTTGCATACATTTCAACATAAACATTTTTTACTACCAACTAGCAAGATATCGCTAATTGTAGTTCCACTTGTAACTGTTCTGCGCCCACAAAGCGAAACAGACGCTCAAGTTCCACAAGTAATTACTACGCGCCTATATATGTATGTACCTTATATATACATAGGTATATCCAAACGTGCAGGCTCTTTGATGTAAAATAACATTGTTATTTTGATCTGTTTTAATGAAAGTTTTCTTATAATCTAACTTGTTTTGACTATTTTAAGAATAGTAGGGTTGTATTATTAATTAATTTTATATAAGAGGCTATTTTAGTGATCAATCGATCATTTTTTCTTCCTGTAGTAAGGAGGTCTTCGTTTGAAATATGACGATTATGATGAGGTTTCAGTTTGAAATATGCAAGTGGAAAACAGAGCTTTATAAATATAAGGCTGTTTCTATCCTACAATATGTGGAATAAAGCTTAAAAAAATTTCGTAATTTATTTATAAAATTAAAAACGGGCTGTCTTCGTCAAATATCGATATACTAGATGTAATATGGATAATACAAAATCAAGTACAGATACCTTATTAGAAGAGCCGAATGAGAAAAAATATTAGTATACTAGATTCGAGCACATGCACTTCATTTTATGAGCTTAACTTTAAACTTTTAAGGTTTGGTGGAGCCAAAAAAAGTTTTGTTGTTATACTATTAAATTTTTAAGAATGAAAATAATCCCGCGTAAATGTTTTTGGTGCAAATCCAATTAGATAACGTGTAGACAATGTTTCATGAATTATCAATTAACTTGTTAAAGTTCGAACGTCAGTTATATTTTTCACCAATTCGCTTTTTTAAGATCTTTAAAAAGATATCAAATGCAAATTTTCTAGGTCAAAGACTCGACTCGATAAGTGTACACAATTAAAACGTTCCCACAAATAATATATAATGATGACGTCCTATTTTCTCCGTTAAGTAACTATTATTTAGCAGCAGTCGTGACATAGTGGCACATTTCATTTCCTTGTAATTCTAACAAGGCTAAGTGTGGTGTTGACTTCCGCCACTGAACACGTAACGTCTCAAATGTCTGATCCTCAGACTGACTGACCTTTGAATACCTAAAGATACCTTTATCTATCCTATTATATACGGGATATATGGTGAAACTGTTTAAATCTGAGATTGTTCTATATAAAAATTAAAAAAATATTACAAGATATTTTTGTATCAAAGGTTATTAATTAAAGCTAATTAATGACTTTATAAAAACGCCTTGGTAATGTAAAAGCTCTCTCCAGTCTGCTCAATATTGTAATTTTCCTTAATAAATCATTGAAAATTGTTACTATCTAATTTGGAAAAAAATCTGAATTTCTTGCACCGGTTTTGAGGCATTCATTTTTGTGAACCGGTGGTAGCATATTTAGTATGTATAGTAAAATTATTATTTTTTTAGCTTCACGCTTTATCCTGCACATGGCAGGGTAAGCAGAGGAAACTGCAGGAACCGTAGAACCTAGTGCACTCCGTTGCTTAGTTCCTACTTTCTCCGTTCCCGTTTTCCGCCTTTTTCGAGGCATTGCGTGTTGAGTGGCGCAATCCCACGCCGTGCTTTGCCTATTTTTCAGAGCGAAGAAAACTGAAATAGAACTATCCATCTTCCCGAGTGGGAATCAAACCTACAAACCGTCGCGTTTACAGGCAGACGCTTACACCTCTGCGCCACGACGGTCCTCTAAAAATTGACTTTAAAAATTATTTTTCATAAAATTATTTAACCTAAAATAAATTATACCACACAATTGCCAAAAACTGCACATTTCGCTGCCTATAGAAAACCCTAACCATAAAGCATGGGACTATATAACGTGAGGTTGCACGTAAAATGGTAAAAGAAATTGGGAAAAGCAAAAAAAGGGGTTGATCTCATCTACATTGTATCGTAAAAAGACCATTGAGTACATCAGTTTATAGGTGTTGGTTAACATAGTATTAGCTAACTGATGATTTAACAAGGTGACGTAATAATATAGTTCGGAAATTAGTGACTGATTTCTCTGATTAAGTTAGTTTTAAAGATACACCTCTATCAATTAGTATTAAAGATTGGTAACAGAATATCTATAAACGTATAAATTTGTAATGTCAACGATTTGAACCTGCTTTATTAGGAAAATTGAAACCAAGCTCTCGTTAAATAAGTAATATTTTTATTCCCGCGCATAGTAGGAAAGGAAGAGAGCACTGCAGGAATAACGAGGACCAAGTGTGAGACACTGCTCTCCGCTTTCAAGGCTTTGCGTGTTAAGTGAAGAGTAGAACTCCCAATTTGTCATGTTTACAAGCAGATGCTGCGCCTCATTGCCACGACGATTCTTAACGTTCTCATGGTTACGTGATAAATTAAAGGCTGCTGTGCTTGAAGATTGTGGGTTCAATTTGCGCATAGTGAAAATAGATTATTTTCATTTTTCTTCATTTGATTTCTTTGGTACGCCGTGTCTTAACACTAGGTTTATATCTGTCTACCTTTCTATATGTAGGAAATAGCGTGAACTTCTATACGCTTATTCAGTTGTTGTTCACACTTCTATCATTTAACATTTTGAGAATAATTTTGAACTCTACTATTAAAGTTGACATAAATGACTCCACAGTAATTAGTAGGTACATTTCATAATTAATCCATTGAAATGTTACATTTGCTTTGCATTTATTTTTAATTTAATTTCTTTTTTTCGCATTTTTATTTTTCGGACATGTATCAATAGAAGCTTAACCTCAAATTTGTGGAGTCGCCACACTTGCCCCCCGGCCGCCGCCTTGAAAAAAGGGGGAAATACTTTTTTCGCGATATCTCGGAAACTATGCTTCGTACAAAAAAATTGTAAGATCATAATTTGTAGCAAATTGTTTTGACTACAAATAAGTAAATAAAAAATATTTTATAATTTTGAAGTCGGCGCCAAGTAAATACTACAACAACCTTACTACAATATCAAATTACTAAGTACACAAATTCAAATTTCAAACACACAATATTATTAAATATATCAAACAGTAACAGTATTACAAAATATATATGAATCGGTAACTATCAAAGTATTTTTAATACGGTAAGAATACAGAAGTTTGTTGTAGTATTTACTTGGCGCCGACTTCAAAATTATAAAATATTTTTTATTTACTTAAGTAATCATTAATTTAATTTAACAAAGAAAAAATACGAACGTATTACTTTGTGCCGAAATTTATTTTTTGCTTTTTAGTTAACTTTTTTGCTTTAGACTAGAACTTTTTTAATTTTTGAAGTCGGTTCTTTTTTGTTAAAAATTACTTTATTTATTTCATTCATCTTAAACGATCTTACGGCGCTCCAAAGTCGACTGGGTTATATTAAATTGTGAGACAATTTTTTAAAAAACTTTACTTATTTATTTATTTAAATCTTTTTCGCCGCCACATTGAGGTAAGATCCGTAGGCTTAAAAAGATTTGAAAAAAAAAAGTAAAGTTTTTTAAAAAATTGTGAGAGTATAGATATTTACTGGATTCCGATTGAATTCTTACTGGACTCCACAAACTTGAGGTTAAGCTTCTATTGACCCCCCCCCCCCCCCCCCTACATATCCCAAAAATAAAAGGCACAAGGAACCACAGGTACCATATGAAAATAGTGTTAAGATATTCTGTTGCGTGGTGCAGTTGCAGTGGGAATCGAACCCACAAACCGTCGTGTTTACAGGTAGACACTACGCCTCTGCGCCACGACGGTCCTCAAGTTCAAGTTATGTATATATTTTTTTCATTTATTAATATTACCTACTATTGTTGCTTTGTGAAGTATGACGCAGTCTTTTTATAATTTAAAAAAACAAAAGATTTGTACTTTTATTAGAAACTTAAGGTCATTAAAAACATTTGAAGACTTAACCCTTGAAAATGGTACAATTTCTTAATAATATCATAAATAAGTATCCATCTACGCTAGTACACAGTGAAAGAGTGTATCTGTAGAAATACAACGGTAGCGTGTCCCATTCTCACTTGCAAGAATAAACTAGAGAATTAAAATATGTTAATTTATTTTTTTTTCCCTTTTCTGGTAAATTCAGCACGCAATGTGTACAAAATTAAGTGAGAAGAAACTGCTTAGCACTGCATGGATTCACCGTGCGGGTGCCGGGCCCATCGCTTTATAGGAAGAGGAGCTCCGATCAGCGCTTGGGACTTGTGACCCAAGTGTAGGTTTAAACAGCCCCTTTAAAATGCATTAACGCTCACCTTCACTGTCCGAGCTCCTCCCACTACCTAACCAAATTTGAAATGATTCTGCTAATGCCGCCTTTGAAGTACGTTCTAGAAATGTATTAGTAATAGTTCTAGACAGGTCGAGATCTTTTAGTAAGCTATAGAGAGATTTCTGCTGTTATACCTCCTCGCTCCTACTTCCACCGTATATGAATTTACTCTAAACCTATCCCTGATCAGTTCGTTAGTAAGCTCGAAATATTTATTAAGTTTGAAGTTATGACTTTTAGGGATATTTATTTCCCACGGAACTGTAAGTTCTACCAGTACTTCGCGTTTTAGGTTTCGAGAATAAAGAAAAATATCGGGTCTGGATGACGAAACACCAATGTCCTTAGGGATTTTATACTGTTGTTATATATCCTCTTGCTATAATTGATTTTTAGCTTTACGTTTAATCCCATCTATAACAATATTTACAGAGACACTTTCTCTATCTGGAAATAAAAAGGATGATATGACCGACTCAACCGACACGTTTACAGTAAGACGTTATTCGACTATACTATACTGCCAGGGTAATACATCCTGTATTTGAATTTGAGTTTAAGCATCTTCTAAATCCATCATTATTATAAGAAATCCTTTTAATTCCACACAAAATACGTCACATTAACCCTTTATGCTAAAAATATCCTTTTACCATAATGCGGTCACGCCCTGCCACCCATCAAATGCATATTCAATTTTTTTTTTTGATAAACGGCATGAGCGAGGTCAGGGGGCATTATATGTGTGTGACACATAACATGGGTTTCTATCCCCATAAAGCTGAAAGCACATAAATGCCATGTAAATACTGTTTTGGTAAACCTTATTGCTGGGAATTGAGGCGGTAATTTAATCTCGGCTCTCTGTTTTCTAGAATGTTAGCTGCTGTGAGATTATGAATGAGAATGTTTATAAGGCATTTTTTTATTTGCCTTTGTACCGCTATAACGCAGTGAATTAAAAACTGTAAATGCGATGCCAGGGAAATTATAACACACCAAGAGATTTTGATTATATTCAGTTTGTTATTTCGTAGCTCTAAAACAAAAAAAAATGCGGAGTTGAGTTCCGCCACTTCACATGCAAATACTAAAACTCTTACAGAACTTAATAAAAGTTGTATTTAAACACTACAGACAGCTGTTATATACAGCTATTCATAACAAGTGTTAAAGATACCTAAGCTTTTAGGTTTATGGAAAATGACAGGCAAATATTAACTTTAAGTAATTAAGTCTAGCCTTTTGTAATAGTTACCTAACCATAGTATTTATTTAATTACTTCACCTATATATTTAGTTACTTCAAGTATAAAGAGTTCTATAGAATCTCGTCGTACAAACTCTTAATGACTCATTGGCGGCGGGGTATTAGCAACAAAGATGTACCAGTCGAGATATCTTGAAGTAGCAACAAAGTTAGTAAAAACCGGTAATATAAACAATTTCAATGCTATTTAACTTTAAGCTGTATTCTATAAAGCTGACTTTTAAATATTTAAATGATCTCAAGTTAAACAACTTGATAGTAGAGACCGGTACAAAGGCGTAGCAAGTATTTAATAACCATTTATTGTTAGAGCGCTTTTTAGTTAATTAAAAAAAAAAACGTTCGCGTTTTAATTAAGCGTAATAAGCGCTTTTTCATACAAATGTTGGTATACGCGATCGTAATCGTAAATACGTTTTTGAGAAATTAGACGTTTATTATAGGGTAAAACCTTCGGAGTAGCCTTCGTTTGAATACGTAATACTGTGATTTTACTGTACTTGTTAAATGCTAGTTTAATGGGTCGTAGGTTCTATTATTTTTGGGGGATTGTTTTTGTTCATTTTTATTTTTTATTAATAACTAGTGACGTTCGAAACACAAAAACCTGCAAAGACGTTGATTATGAACGGCCTCCCTGGACTGAGTCCAGGCCTGGAAAGACCAGGATGGAGTAGGACTACTATCCTGGACTGAGTCCCAAATTTAAACACTAAATTTCTCGAAAGACTCCCTCAGGTTTCCTCAGCACACCCTGCTATTTGCAGAATACATTGTGAAATTAAAAAAGGACAATTTACTGGTGACTCACTCTCGGCTTAAATTACACTATTATTTATTTTAAAACTAATGTATTGAATATTCCTTTTATAACAAAGCTTAGACTTTCTTGAATATACCATTTTTGAAGAGATTTCGCCTTAATACGGGAAATGGACAGCTTTAAATCCTAGGGGCATAGGTATAAGTTCAATATATTTTGTAATATCTTTCTTGATTATTTAGAATTTGCCTTAAAAAGCGGTTCTTCTTTTATTTTCCTAGTTTCACATTCGATCTCGCACGACACAGGGTAGGCGGAGAAAACTTAGTGTCAAGATATTTAAATTTACTTTCTCTGTCTTCTATGAATTTGAACTCGGTACCGTCCGTTTATTAGTTTTACCGGATTATAATTAGTTATATTGTTCAAAATTGGACATAGTCATATAAAGAAGCATTTAATATTGTAGCTAAAACACAGCGTTGAGTTCTGCCACTGAACACAACGTTTTTAAAAGTGGATAGCTAAGAACGGAGTGTCTTAACACTGGGTTCTCTCTGCCCATCGGTAATAAAATATTCTAAGTAATCTAGTAGCGCTTATTATTTTTAAGATTTTTTACTTTCACACCGTATCCCGCATAGAGGAGTATCAATACCAATTTACATTGTCAGTCAAATTTTCGAGACATTGATTAACGCCGCGCATTATCTGTCATAGCGGAGAAATTAATAAATGAGTTTGTGGAAATCGAACCCATTCCTGCTGAGTACTCTAAATAATTAAATAAACTATAGGTATTAGTCATAATTAAAAAGCTTGAACTACAAAGTATGTTAGTTAGATTGTACTAAATAATCTCCATACAAATAACAAAAACAGGCCAAAGCTCTAAATAAAAGTTATTCGCAAATAAATTATTTCTTGAATAAAATGCAACGCCGTGCCATCTCTTTCTAACTTTAATAACATATCTAACTAAAGAACAAGATAGCGATATTTACTGAAAAGCACCCTAATAATTTTCTCGGGTTTGCACTTGTGTAATGAGTTTTCTTATTTAATAGCTTTTAATATTTGTTATTTGTTTCTTTGTTATTAGCTGTACGGTTTTACTTTTATATATATATATATATATATATATATATATATATATATATATATATATATATATATATATATATATATATATATATATATATATATATATATATATATATATATATATATATATATATATATATATATATATATATATATATATATATATATATATATATATATGTATATATATATATACATATATATATATATATATACTACACTATTTCTTCAGTCTTAAATTACTATTTTTTTTATATTAATTAGAATCATACTGTTGCAGTGGTGAAAAACAACTGTAATATGTTAATGCGATGCTTTGCAGTTAAATAGTACCTAACGTACTAAACATTGGAACCCGTAACCAATAATCGTATCAAACAAAAATAGTCTCGCAATTATTGACCATAAAGAACACCTGACATTATCTTACGTTGAAGTAAACTATTCCATTACCAATAGCGGAACGGGTACGTATTTTGAATAAATTTCTGAATTTCTATATAATTTTTGCTATAACGCTTAGTTCCTGGTAAAAAGGATCATTTTTGAGCATTTTTCTAGGCTTCAGGCATTCCTGGCAGAACTCCAGGATATTTTGGACAAACATCCGCATGATGTAAAACACATTTATTTCCTGACTGTGATATGATGATGAAGGATCGTATGGACTACTTAATATTAGATTTAGTTATATTTATTTAGAACTTTTAGTTTTATTTTAATTCAATTGAATTAGTCATTATCAGATTAAAATTATAAATTAAAAATTCTACGCATTAATAATTTGTTAAGGAAATTGTTATTTTAATAGTTTTTATAGGATTAAACAACGTAGCATCTTTGAGTAGCAAAAATTCGTAAAAATCTCCCTACACAGATGGTAACATTTTAAAATTTTCGAAGAGGCGCGGGTTCGAATCTCGATGCGTTCAAATTTTATATGTTTTCATAAAATATGGATTATGTTATTGGCTAACAATAAGATACAGTATTTTAATTAAAAATCATATAATTTAAATAATTTTAAAGCTCATTCAGTCTCATTTATGATTAAAATAAGTTTAAGTATAATTCGTAGAATTTGAACTTGTTATGGTTTATAAACTAAATACATAAATATTTTTCGTGTAAAGTACAGAAAGACATCTGCTCATTAATGTATTATTAAAAATAAAATAAGCTCGCCTAAAGCTTGTATCAAATAAACAAAAATTATGTTAAATATATTTTCGTTTGCGGTATCGTTATCTTTCGCCGCGGTTATTTAAAAAACAAAGTAAATACGTTTAAATTTGAGAACATTACGAACGTTCCATGAAGCATTTAAGGCTCTTTTAAATGTAAAGTGAAATACTTCAGAAAGGAATATATATTTTTAACATACAAATAAGTAAAACGATCTCAGTGAGTGAGTACTTAACAGTTTTGCCGTCAATTGTTTCTTTTTATAATAAATTTAGATGATTTCATTATTTAATTATTGAAATACAGTTTTGTTTATTTATATAAACAGTTGAATTTATTTTTAAATATTTAAAATAAATATAGTTTGTATTTAAAAAATGGGGTCTATAATATATTTATATTTTTTAAAGTCACTAAGTCACTAATCTACACTGAGAATAGAAAAAATATTTAAAGAAAACATATAAAAATTTCAACGCGGGATTTAAACCTGCGCTTCTTGCACTTGAAGTGGCGTTTATGTTTTTTGTAACAAAGGATATAAACTGTAATTTATTTTTAAATTACAGGTAATACGATTAATTTACAAATTATTATAGTATATAATTATTCTGTCATAGTCGATATATATGTAAAAAAGACAAATGTATGTTAAATGTCAATGTTAAATTCTCATTAAAGGGAAGTCTACGCCACAAAATTCTTACCAAAGAATGGTGAATAAAACAACTGAAGTAACATTATTCCAAGATGAGAGGCATCTTTATCAAATGGCTCATGTTATTCTAACTGTTAAGCAAATAAGATGTATAGGTTGTAGTTACGATTTTCAATATAGTTTTAAAATTAATATTTTGTCGTAAAAAAATTGTAGATGCAGCAACTTAAATTTGTAGTAATACCAATTTTTTATAACCCCTCTGACAAATGGTTAAAGTTAATTTAAAAGAAAAACATCTGAACTCATGTACAATATATGTTTGTACGTAAATGTAGCAAATGGCATAAATCACTTTATAACAATATTTCAAAGAAGTACTCTTCCAAAACTGACCGTTGTATAATTTCATCGCTTTAATAGTAATTATCATATAAGACTACCCTCTTTTTACAAGAGACTCCTATGTATATGAAAGAGAAGAAACTATTCAGCATTTCACAGATTCATCGTGATTCATCAGAGCCTCGGACTTTTGACACAAGCCAAGGCTTAAGGGACTCCTTTGAAATGCGTATTAAAGCTCGCCCTCACTGTACGAGCTCTACTTAACTACTAAAGAATCTAAGAAAAGATAAAATCTTAAAGTTATTTATAAACTCAAAATTTATTTCTACGTTATTGAATGTATATTGTTACATATTAATATTAGTGACTGCTTAAATGTGTAAAGTCTTTTATGAAGTCGGATTCAAAACAATGTTATAAAATACGAGGTAGAAAAAAATTCAATATTGTTTTCAAAACAGGTAGCTTTTGAGATATTTAAAGTTCAAAATTCTAAAAAATGTTGACCCCATTTAAGCTCCTCTTATTTTACAAGCTCGCAAAGCTTTCAATTAAAATCTGGCGGCGTACGTCAGATTGTAATTATCGCTCAAATATTTGCCAAATCGTGCAGAAGAAATATCTTTGGAAAAAACCAGATTTCATGTAGGTGTTAAACGTTGTTATAGATATACATCCATCGATGATAGTATGGCAAAAAGTTTTGTTATGTATTTTTATATAGAACAACCAAATAAAATTTTAATAAATATTTTCTTACACATTTTTTAAATAATTTTCACCGTTTTTGACCATTTTTGATAGTTTGAGATGCGATTGCTACTATATATTAATTATTTTCCTAAATTCATTCATTACGCTCTGTTAGATAAGTAAGGCGATGACCCAACATACGTCATACAATGTCTCAAAATTAGTGTGGAAATTTTAATACGTCGAATACAGGAAAAAATTGCAAAATCGAAATAGAAGAAACAATAAAATTTCTTTACAATACTTGGAAAAATAATTGATTAGAACTTCAGTGATTGATGAAACCAACTGATTATAATTCAGATATCAAACGATTAAACGATATTCAGGATACCTTTATATACAAAATATTTTTAGTACACGTCATATAGATATGGTATTCAATAATCAGTGCCTGTAAAGTTTGGCTTAATAAGAAGCTGAAACGTTGAGTTACATTACTCGTATATGTTATGTTATATGTTGTTTAATATATCATACCGGCAAAAAAGCAAATTAATTATTTATAAATCCAGTCGGTATTTAAATTAAAAATTTTAGACAAAATTTATGTTTTAAAATATGTATACGTTTTTATTTATTTATTTATTTATTTTCCACTTAGAATCAATAAGATGATCACTTGTGTACGTCAGATAGAGCGAACGGAGGAGTGTCAAAGGAGCCCAATTTGATAGTAAATATCGAATTGAGCCCCTCTGAAACCTACACACTCCATGACTTAAAACTAAGGTTACGAGGGTTCCAAGCGCGGCCTGGTGAGAAGAGCCCACAACAAACTCAGCCAGGTTTCCCTAAACCTATTGTGATCACTTCACAAACGTCACTCGAACTTATGAGCAATTCATTAATTCCATGCCGTTTTATCATCAATGTAATCCTTTACACTATAATAGGATTTAGTAATTAATTGCCGTTTAACATAGATTTTAAATTTATT
>JAZFAU010000847.1:0-40332 GCA_037178615.1 Dione vanillae
CTAGTCCTCATAAAAGATGATAATTTACCCCCTTTGCAGTGGCGACGTGGTCGCGTTTCCCAAATTTATCCTGGTAAAGATAGCGTTGTGCGTGTGGTCGATGTTAAGACATCGACAGGTATCCTAAAGAGAGCCTTAACCAAATTAGTTCGTCTACCTATTAGTTAGCTACTCCCATTTTCTCGTAAACATTAGATGTTTAGGGCGGGGGCTATGTTTGTTCATATATGGCAACCCCGACTGGTTTAGAGTCTTGTGCGAACACCCCGCGCGAGCGGTCAACAGTAGTAGTCAGTGGTAGTTGTCGAGAAGTAGTAAAGGGGGCACGTGAGACGGCCGACGCGAGCGCACGTCCTTCCTGAATCTAATATTAATTAGCGGTGTGATTTTCCCTCCCTCAGCCTTATTTGATTTCCCTTTTGTGTATTCCCTCTTGATATTGAACCTGACAAAGACAAACCTACAAAAGATAATAGTGCAAGTAACCCCTAGTGAAGAAGACTCAAGTGAAACATTCCATGGCGGCCGGGAACAATCAGTGTTTGTGTTGTGAATCATGAAGATAAGGTACTGTACAATTTCTATTATCCTAAAACCGACTATAAAGTAAATAATTAATAAATAACCTCCCCCTCAGCACGCTTCCACAAATGCGGCACACCCTACCCTATATTATTCAATATACATTTTCTGTAGCAGGGCGTGGTTTCACTATATACTATATACATTTTTTGGTAGCAGAACGCAGTTTATTATATTCATTAAATACTACTATATACAATATATATATATATATATATATATATATATATATATATATATATATATATATATATATATATATATATATATATATATATATATATATATATATATATATATATATATATATATATATATATATATATATATATATATATATATATATATATATATATATATATATATATATATATATATATATATATATATATATATATATATATATATATATATATATATATATATATATATATATATATATATATATATATATATATATATATATATATATATATATATATATATATATATATATATATATATATATATATAGTCTTCACAAAGCTTCATCTCAATAAATATGCTACATCATACATCGCACTCTTGAATTGTTCTGTCATTTCTGCCTTTACCAAATATAAATTTAGACTCGTAACTGTCAAAAGCGTCGCAGCAACTCGACTACAAATCAGTATGCGATTTTTTATAACAATTTTGTTGATATCATTAGTCTCTTGCAAGAGTAGACGAACGCAGGCTGCGGGGCTGCGGGCGCAAGATTGTACAAAGCTATAATTACCGCCCGTCTCTTGCTTGCGAGGATGTTTAAATAAAACTGGAAACTGTTTTTAGTTGAACAGCATTGTGCTCGCTTTAGTAAGTAAGGATTTTAATGGAACTATGTTAAAATAATTATATATAAATAAAATAAGTATTATAATATAATATATTAAAATATCGTTAATAATATCAATAAAAGTTATATAAGTAATTGAACATTTGAGCTTTCTTCTGACAAAAAAGCACATCGAGCTTCGAGTATAAATAAAGGCGTCGCGTCGCTGATTGATTGTCAATGATCTGTGCCTGCTCGTGTGCCGCGTGTCGGGTGCTGAAGCGATTAGGAAAAGCTCGTCTATACAACTCCTGTAGACGACTGCATCGTGAAATTTAGTTAAAAGTTGTTGAAGCCAGCTTACAACTTGGGAGGTAAAATTACATCTCGGTCCATTATTTAGCCTTTGCTCGCGGAAGCTTAACAGAATTTAGTAGTATAAGTAATGTATTATTTAAATATAGTAATAGTTGAAATAATTTTATTTAAATTAAGAATATATTATTGATTTTTAATCGTCAAAAGCATTACTGTCGGTTCACTAAAATTAACGCCTCAGACTAAGGAGGTGCTGTAGCAAGAAACTCAGGATATTTTTATTTAAATACTCATAGAATTTCACAATAATTCATTTTTGACAATAACACGTTTGAAATTGGTTGTAGCGAGCATTTCATTCTCAAGGTGTGTTGTCATTTAAAAAAATCAATAATCAGGTAATAACCTTTAACACACAAACGTCTTTTCACAATTCTTTTAAACTGTGATATAGAGCATTGTTGGACGTTTTCTGGGATCCTATTGTAAAAGAGTACACACTGCCCCATGAAAGAATTGCGAATTAATTGGTGAGAGCTCAGTGGTGAGAGCGCCTGCACGGTTCGCAGGAGGGCGCGGGTTCGAGTCCCGCTGCGTTCAAATTTTTATATGTTTTCTTTAAGTATTTTTTCTATCCTCAGTGTGGATTAACACTTTAAAAATCATAAAAATATTTAATAAAAATAGCATTCTCTCTCGCCAAACGATTGTTCTTTGTAATGATCTTTGGGTAGCGGAAATTTGTAAAAATCTCCCTACAGAGATGCTAACAACGATATAAGTTGTATAAAAGCATATAAGAATTTCAACGCGGCGTGATGTAGAACGCATTGCTCAGTGGTGAGAGCGCCTGCACGGTTCGCAGGAGGGCGCGGGTTCGAGTCCCGCTGCGTTCAAATTTTTATATGTTTTCTTTAAGTATTTAAACGAATTGCTATTTCTAGTATTTTGTGAAACACTGATTTGGTAAAATTATTATTATTCTTTTTAATATACATTACATTAACAAAATAATAACATATTGAGATGTCAATGTACGTATGTCAACTGTCAATGTATTGATTAATGATAACTGGCTGTAATACTCCAAAGTATAATGCCGTAAGACATAATTCTATGAAAAGTTGGTAAAGTTAACAAGACGAACCGTTTCCACGTCCGTTAACGATATAATTTTCGTAATTGTAAAAGCTGCTGAGCTTAGTCTATTCGCCAATCCATCAATATGACATTCGGGCAGAAAAATTCGAATAGAAGGCTTCGATAAAGAAATATTCGTAAAAATAGTTACGTAAAATGTATCAAATAGTGTACAGCTACTACAGCAACAAGCAACCCTTGTGCTGCCGCCGTTTACGTAAAAGTAACATTGACAATAAGGCGTTTTAGCTTTATTCCCATTGTTCGGAGCAATGTGCTCTAGTTCCCGGCGATTTTACATTAAAGTAATTAGAATGAAACCGCCGCGCAGACAACGTTTGTTTTGTTTTTATGATTATTTTTAAAAGAAAGTTGAAATCGCCTTCATTGAGACAAACATTCAATAACGAAGTATATAATATAATGGCCGCCTTGTACTCTCGGAAAAAGTTTAAAGACTAGAGACAGTGGGAATAATGTTTGACATTAGTAGGAATGCAGTAATGTTTGTGTCACAAGTGTCACCCATTACTCAGTACACTACATAGATGACATACAGTGAGTGCACTACGTGCATTGAGTGGAGTGTTTCTAATTAGGTTTAGTATTTATATTATAGTACTTGAAAGCAAATGTAGTAAAATGATATTCTTACTTATATGTTACGTGTATAGAAAAATATTAACTTTGCGATATATTGCGATTGTAAATGTCTAGAAAACTAAAAAAAAAATAAAAAAAAAAAAATTAAGTCCCGCTGAGTTTCTTGCGCCGGTCCTTCTCAGGTCTGAGGCATTAACTAAATTAAATTAATTATTTGACGTTCAAAAAATGAAGCTTGTACTTCTTATTTTGAATAAAATTGTTTGACTTTGACTTTGATTCTAGTAGATTAGTATTCTAGTAGTGACTACCAGTCACTGTAAAAGTGCTTAAAAATATCAATTAAAAAATTATATCTTTTTATATATATTAGTATTTGCGAAATGAAATATAGTGACTGTGGCGAATCTTTGTAACCTAGACTAATAATAAATATATAACAGAGGTTAAATCTCAAGAGAACTACAACGTAAATAGGCTTTATGTTGTTTTTTGATGAAAATTAAAATACTATTTATTCAAACAAGCTTTCAAATCGTTATTTAACACAACTATTGTTGGAATACCTGATGTAAAATTTTAGCAGCCCGTATGAGATATTATAGGGCCTTAGGAAAAGTTAGACGGTTTAATAAAGAATACATACTTACCTGTAAATATAAAAAAAAGAAAATCTAAAACGACGCCCAAGTGACGTTAGCAAAAGTTTTAGAATGGTGAGCACCTTCTGAAAACATTAAAAACTTGAATGTACGCATTCCACAAGCCCCGGGCCCCGAAGGAGACTATAGAGGCTGGAGAATTGACGGCCAATAAAGTTTAAAACATGTCAAATTTTGATTTCTATAATTATTATTACTTTATTAGTACGTAGTTCTCTCTGACTACCCCGCTAGGGATAGAGCGTGAAGTTATGTATGTATGTATTAGTAGGTAACTTTACAAATTTATATTGCTATATATATATATATATACTTTTTAAATATAATACACATAAATATAAAAAAAAAAACAATTTCATTAGGTTTTTAAAATGGTTTTCCATTCATCGTTTCCATTCATATTTTCAATAAGTTATATTTATTATTTCTTTACGTGACATTGCTAAAATATTTAATTGGATAAGTTAACTTTTGTGTTTTAAAACGTTAATATGTAAATAATTGTTTTACGGTAATTTTTTTTTAAACTTCATAAGAACAATGTTTGTTTAGTGGTATACGACAAGGGACAAACTCACTAAGTCAAAAAAGTCTCGAGAGACCACTATAATATAAACAAAAATATTTTTTACGTCGCACGTAGCAGAGTAGGTAGAAGGAAGGTAGCAGGAAACATGGGAACCTAGTGATATTATACTCCATTCCCTGTTTTCCCCCTCATCGAGACATTGGGTGTAGAGTGACGAAACTCAACGCCGCGTTTTGTCTACTTGCCAGAGCGAAGAAAATGAAAATGATAAAATCCATCTTGCCCGAGTGGCAATCGAACTCATAATCCGTTATTATTATTTTCCCTCTTTCAGTGTTGATCGTAGCTTTTCAATACACAACACTATGTGTACCGTACGTGTCCAGCCAAACTTCTTATATTATTGAGAGTTTTGGTGATATATTAGTGAATTCCACCCCGTTGTCAGTGTACGTGGAGTCAGGCGATATATTCATTAGACTTTGTGTGCAAGCATTAGGCTTTGTTGCCGGAGTATAGAAGGAAGTTGCCCGATTTCAAGAGTAAAGGATAAGATTGTGCTGCCCATTTCTTAAAACTCTAGATAAACCTAAATAAAAATATATTCATTTATATCAATTGATGCCATGCACAACAATTACGATACGCATAAAGTGGCAGAGCTAAGTTACACCAAACCGTACATTCTCCTTTTTCCGCATTTTTTTTCTTAATTATTTTGGTTAAGCACATATGACCACTTTTACTATAAGAGTAATCACAATTCATTTTGTTTTACTGCAACAGAGAAGATACATGAAATATACTCATACATTTAAATATATTGATTTTATATTTTATTTATTTTGCGATACAACCTGAATTACCAAATTTCACATAAGAACAACAAAAAATATCTCATTTTACTTTTTAAGATATTGTTGCGACTAACGCATCGGTCGCAGACTTGCGCTCGGCAGAAAATGGGCAAGTGTGACGTCGTGTCTGCAGTGATGGGGGTCCGGGTATATAAAGCCCCGACAGGCCCCACTAGCTCTCTTCTCCTACATACTTCATCACATATTTAAAATTGTATATACGTGGTCCTCATAAATTAAAAATAAATATCTAAGCTCATAAATTAAAAATAATTTAACCAGTCTATGGACTTTTATTACGTCCCAACAGATATAACCTTTTAGACTAACCTCATTTAAGGATTAATATTCCAATATAATGGAAATTGACAATCATATTTACCACTGACATATAATACCATTGTCACCACTATCACTTTCACTAAACAATATCCAAAGTTTACTTCGAAGCATCATATTGTTATAAAGTTGAAAAACAAATACGCATACTTAAGTAACATTTGCTTTTCAGCTGTTATCTCCAGGGAGCACCGGGGACGTGTTGCTTAGCTGTGAGTATACTTTATATATATGGGTATCGGAGTGTGTCAGAATAACACATTACACAATTCATTTTCAATTGTACATACGTTATATTATCGTCGCTGGTAATCCTACCACAATAAAATACACTGAATCACAATTTTTATTTTATTTTTTGTTTCTGATTAGCTTCCACTAAGTGCTCCTTATAGATAGACGTAAATCTTTTTGCAATATGTATTCGTTGCTGGAAGACACATGAAATTTTGTAATGCAAATATGCTATAAATAATTCACTATGAGTAAAAATAGGTCTACATTTATACATATGCCATAATGGCATAATACATCGGTCAACTCTAACTACCAATCAAGACGTATATATTGAAGGAAGATAACGCATAAATCATAACTAACTATGTAAGAACGTGACTTAGGACATTGACGCAGCGATTATCATATGATGATAAAATCACAAAAAAGTACTATTTATAACCTCGCACCGGTAGAGGCTGGCCAAATATTTATACAATTCATAATTTACATAATTGGTCGTATTTCGGCGCGATTATCATATGACACTGATATTAAAAGTAGGTTTATTATAAATAGCTACAATACTCACACACTCGTTGCTAGATAACCGGTTCAACTAGAAATGTTATCATTATTTCTCATGGTGAGGGAGAATAACATCATAACTACAGAGAAGAAACAACTTAGCTTCCATGGATTCACCGTGCGGGTGCCGGGCCCATCGTGTTGTAGGAAGAGCGCAGGTTCCGAGCAGCGCCTGGGACTGCGACCCAAGTGTAGGTTTAAGGGGCCCTTTAAAATGCATCTAACGGATTCCCCTTAATTCCGAAGCTCCTCCCACTAACATACCAATTTGAAAGATTCTACCAAAGGGCCGCCTGCGAAGTGCGTTCTAGCAATGAATTTGTTGATCGTTTAGGACAGGCCCGAGATTTGGAATAAACTATAGAGAGATTTCGGCTGGGATACCTCTCGCTCCTACTTCCACCGCATATAAGCGCGCTCCTAACTACTTCTGGTAGTTCGTAGTAAGGCGAAAATACTATGAGTTAAGGTTGGTGACTTTTCGGGATATTTGTTCACGGAACTGTAAGTTTACCAGTCACTACGCTTTAGGCTTCGGAGTAAAGAAAAATGCTCCGGTCTAGATGACGAAACACAAAAAATATCCTCAGGGGCTTCTATACTGTTTCTCATTACGTGCCATCACAAGTGTCCACTCAGGAGGGATCTAATTGGAGAAAGGCTTTTGTTAGGTTTTATACAGACCTTCTTTTCACAAACTCTATGAAGCGTTGATGGTGTTAATGTTGTCTCTGCGCTCTTGCAAAACTGAAAGGACTAACGGATTGATAAGTATGAGTCTAGTCTTTGTCATGGCGCCGCGAGTATGACCTATCCAAGAGGACCCTAACACCCCAGGCATTGTTTAGCTGTCACACTGCCTATTAAGTTGTAGAAAGATGTACGGTTAGCTTACCCCATTCTTACAGAACATTACTTGATATGAAGAGTCATTTTTTGGAAACGCCATTTAGGTAGAATTTTAGTAGTGCTGGAGACCAGTCGTGGAATTAGGGGTCGCCATTTAATAAAGCTAAAGGGGATACAGGAATTCTCTATAGTAGCAACATTTTGCAGTTCTTAAGCCATGCGTGCAAATATACTATCGTTTCGTCTTGCCGATATAAAAAGATTTTATTATGTCTGTGTCTGGACTTTCCTCTTTGATCCAAACCACTTACCCCTTAATTGTGCTCTATCATAAATTGATTATGGAAGTAAGTCTTCGACTCGAGGCTCGGGGGGGACACTTTTGTCTTTTGGGATGTGAGGTAAACTCTCATCCCGAGATGTCCCGGAATTTTGTGTGGTTGTTTTGGCGACTCTAGATGTTATCAGAGCTCTGAGGTTTCTTTAATGCTCAACCCAAAATTATTTTGGTCGTCTAAAATAAGGTGGATGTTGTCCGGCCGAATGTGCTAGCACAAGCCCAAAACATCAGCATCTTTATGACGCTTTTGCTTCTAACTTTGAAAAGAGGGTTATTAAAACAAGCATTATATCGAAGGAAGGCCCATTCAGACGGGATGTTAGAAAATTGTCGTAAATCAAGCTTTCTGCCCCATTACTTATGAGGTCGATGGGTCAACCTTGCAAGATCCGTCATAAAGCTGTCGAATTAGTCAAATCTAATGATGGAGTTCGGCATTTGTAATTATTTTCTACCGAGAATTAAAAAGGTGCCGCATCGGAAAACTACAGCAATGCATTCTCCGCCAATTTTTAGTCCCCGGCTAGTAGGAGGTATAATTTCTTGTGTCTAGGCTTAACAGACAAAGACAGTGGAAATTACTTTGGTTTTCGTCATCATCCTTTCTGTCCAAGGCAAAAAATGCATCTTAATCCAATAGAGAGGGCATGGCTTTGGGCATTTACTAGTGAGTATCGCGAGATCGTCCGCCAAAAGGCAAGAAAGAAACAAGAATAGATTTTCCGTGTATGTTATTGATTTAAACAGATAGTAGTGTGAAATGACGTATATCTGTTTTAAAATGTTCTTAATAAATACGTAATGAATTGTTATGTATTATTGTAAATGTTAAAGTATTTGGTATGCCTAATAATATAGTTAGTTAGACTTTTACTGGATTTACTTTATAATATTGCTACAAGAAAAGTAAGATCCATTAACCTTCTGTAAAAATTATTTTTGTTCTATAGAGAACCTTTTCAGAGGGTTCTACCTTGAACGTTTTAAAACAAGCTAAACAAAATTTTGCACCCAACATTTCATTGACTCATAATTTAACAACCAAAAGAACCGCCGCACACAAACACTTTGTAGTCAAGGGAATAAACTGTAGTAAGTGTAAGTGGGATGGAAAAAAGTAAAAAGGTTTCTTACAATGAACTTGTAGGTTGGTTACAATGAGCTTTCTGCTCAGATATTGACGCCGCCATTTATATCGGTTGTCATGAAAAAATTGATCTTAAAGATATTAACACCTTAACTGGCGGGGGGGAGCTGGCCAGCTTACACAGTACAGGGTATCAGGATATACGGTCTGTTGATAAATATTTAGATGTACGGTCACATTTGATTTGATTGTATTCCAACAAAATAGTCATATATTTAAGATAATTACATATGTACTGTATATGGTATAAAAAAAAGTTTTTTGTCAAGTTTAAGTTAGTATAACAACAGGCATTGGCAAAAAAATGTTCCCCAGCGAAAAATTTGAACTAAAACCATCGTGTGACGAGGCATGAGGCGTTGCCGTCCATCATTCTATTGAAAACGGAAATACTCGACGCCCTCGAAAAAATGCAATTGAAATAAATAATTAGGTTTTGTATTTATAAAGCTTACACAGAACTTCTGCGCGTTCGTGATGTAGTGCCGGGTCTTTGCACTCTATGCTGTGACAGCCACGTGCTAATATTGTTATACGATATCCACCCACCCCCTATATAGATTAGCTATCTAGATTTTATATCGTATATATATATCATATATTAATCTATCCTATCTATCTCTTGTTCCCGCCGCTTTGTTTGGTTTTCTTTCGTACTTATGCCATAGCGTATTTTTGCCGAATGGTTCGTCGTAGTTCATCTTGTAATAAATAAAAGTATAAAAAATAGAAAAATCGTAAAACATATTTGTGACCCCATAACGAGATAGCCGGTTTCATATAGTATTGGTTTGACGTTTCGTCTGTCTCATCACGTCCCATGTAAGTTACAAATCGGGCACAAAATATATAAAACGGGCTACCAGTTTTTTTCTAGCTAACAATAAACCACGAAGTTGTTGGTTATTTGCACCCGGGGATAGTAATAAAATAAAGTTAATTATTGATGTTCAGGGCGTGCACACACAAAAAACTTAGGACCGGCGCAGCGCAAAGGCGTAGGTCCCGGAGGGGTAAGCGTGTATGGTTTGTGAGCTTCGACTTCTCATGCCCCTCATGGATTTTTTTTATTTCCATTATTCGCTTGGCAACTTGGCAAAGCCGGGCTTGGGAGGTTTGCACCTTAACACGTAATTCGTCGATGAAGGACGTGTGGGGAAGGACCAGTGTTCTAGTGTTTTAAC
This sequence comes from Dione vanillae, assembly GCA_037178615.1. NCBI lineage: Eukaryota > Metazoa > Arthropoda > Insecta > Lepidoptera > Nymphalidae > Dione > Dione vanillae. Next base: position 10,151 of record JAZFAU010000847.1, read on the forward strand.
ACTAGGATTCCCCAGGTTCCTGTTCCTGTTACCCTTGCTATGTTATAACAGTAACATCTGTGGCGGACACCACAACTGCTAAATCACGTTGACTAAAAATACATAGTAAAATGACGAGTTGTATTAAAAAAAAATAAACTTTTACACGTTAAGCTATAAATCACAGCAAATACACCATTAATCTAAACAAAAAAATTTTTCAATTTAAATGAATAGTAAATACCATAAATTAACTCGATTCCGTCAGCCTAATGTTGAGGTCGTCGGACTGAGGGCGAGACTATATTTATAAATTATTTTGGCTTAATATATATGTATAAGGTAATTAATTTCGAAATTCACCATAAAAAAAACCCGTGACGCGCGATGTATTTCGAACGCACAAGTTGGTACGCAAGCGAGAAAGCCGCGGATTTGCGCGAGCGAACGCGGACGTACAACAGTTACACCGTAGGTCGCCGTGATAATTTGTCGGCCCACATGTTCTTATAAAACAATCAACTTAACCCGTTTTATGATCTATTGTGCGTTGAATAGCAGATGAGGGTGCGCTTGAAAGCATCTACAAACATGGTTTTTTGGATATTGTTTTTTTCACTTTGTCTGCACGACGATGGTCGCGCGCCGCTGAACTCGGCGAAGATGGATAAAGGCTGCCGAGCTTATTGGGAGGGACCTTCACGTGTTGGGCGCGTTATGGGAACATGCTTACAAATGTAGCGGAAAGCAATGAGGTACAATAATTTAAATTTATTTAGATATGTGTTATGGATATATATTAATATATAAAAGTTGTTAAGTCGTAGTAGTCTACATGATATCAAGGACGAATCAATATATTTAAGAGATTGGATTTAAGTCGAACATTGACCAGGTTGTTCTTTTAATTTTTGTTTAATTGCTCTAATTTGATGTTGGTACATCGTTTGAAGAGTGCTACAAACGTGCCTGTAATCGAAATAGTTAGGGTGTGAATCCCGTCGCTAATGATGAAATTTTTTTCCACTTCCCCGTATGGTTCTAAGCTGAAGCGCTACGGTGACGCTTCCGCACTCGCCTGCGGTTGCATTCTAAACTACAGGCAACTGTGCGGAGTACATAACAAAAGTGTAAGATCGACGAAAAAAGTATAGTTAAAATAGTCCCAGGAACGAGAAAATTGTCGAGTCGGTCTTTTTAAGTCAGTACCTGGCCTACACTGTAAGACCAGAAGCAATTGCCATGCAAAATTTGAGGAATGAAAGCAACAGCTGAGATGGTTTCTCTCTCTCAATGTTTGTGCATTATATTTATTTACGTCAAGTACGATTGAAATAGGAAAAAACAATACCATAATAACAAAAATATAAAAGTTAAATTGATTTGACTTGCACAGTTCTCCATCATTGTTTTTATAATACACGTGTTATGAAATATTTAAATTTTTATTAATTAAACATAGTTCGCAAAAACATTTTATAACATATTCTTTGAATTCTTTTTAGATATGGAAAACGTGAGCAATGTAGATATAAAAACGATCATCCCGTCCGATACTTAAGGTTTGAAATGGCTTTTTATATCTATAATAATGAAATATATACATGCCGTGTTTACATATGCAACTACATTAATATCGTTAAACGAACCAAGTAAAAACTAATTAGAACGTTTAGTATTTGGAGCCATTACGCCACTTTCAGACGTGTTTTCACACCCTCATTAACCAAAATGCTGTTTTAAAGAATAAATTAATTAATTAAAAAAGAATTTTCGTGCTCGTCGCCCGTCATGCATTTTATAACGAGTTTTAATTAAATCAATTTTACTTCATCTCATTTTGTATGGACATTAGACATACTCGTAGACTCACGAAAAAAAAATAAATAACAATAAATTTAAATATCATTTATTATTGCACAAGGATATGTGGCATCGCTTTCAACTAAAATTTGGATATTGCGCCATAGTCAAGATTGAAAATGTTGTCAAGGGCAACCCGCTTCAGTCACCTTGAACAGCATTTAATTTATAAAGCAATTTTTATCTTGCTATTTTTTTCTGTAATCGGCAGTTCTTTTGTTTTTTTTGTTAGAGTTCCTTGTCTTTTTCCACTTATTAATTAGTATTTGGAAGGTTATAACTAGGTGATTACTTTGGTAGATTTCAGTATTTTAACAAAGTGATTCTAAACCGCGCACTGCTTCCCGTCATCCCTCGTCATATCGTCGAAAATACTAAGTATTAGATGTTAGATAGCATAAGTGTTAGAGTCGCTGTCCTTCCGCTGTAAAATAAAAAGCAAATTTTCTCGCCTCTTTCGACGGTGGTATAAAAATTATAAACAAAGTATGGCCCACAAAATTATAACTGTTTACACTAAAAAAATGTGAGGGAACATTAGAGATCGGTAAATCTCGGGCTACCGTGTATAAAACCGGTTATCTGGAACACGGCTGCGGATTCTGCATGTGGGTGAAATGGTTACGGAAACTAAAACCATACCATCGCCATAACATAAGCCTTCTCTATAATATTTTAGTGTTTAATAATATTAAATGATCTAAGTTGAACTATATATGAGAAGTAAAACACGTGCGTTTGTTAACCAAAGAGAAGTTAAATGAGATTTGACTTATTTATAGATTGACACCTAAAGGGTGGTGAAAACGTTAAATAATGAGGATTTCAAATTCGTTCACCACGGAGCGTTAAGATCGCATGAATGCTTTTCCAGGACTTCCGCCCACATCGGGGCCACAACAACAGCGTACCGGGATTGTCACGTTTGGATGACCAAACTTTTATGGGATTTGGTAGTATATATTATAACAAACTTGATTCATTAAATAGAATGTTTTAATCTTCGAACTTTTTTAATGCTTCACAACCGCATGGGAAATAAGATAATAAATGTGTGAGCATGTAGGACTTTTACAATATATTCATAAAGATATCTTATTTTCCCAGCCTAATATCAGAACTAAGCCGACCCAGTGGTACTGAACGTCGTGGTTGGGCCAGGGCCAGCCATCGTAAATAGCCATTACACCTCAGCCGGGATGGGGTCATCTGTTGAGGCCATCGAAGGAAAAATATACTATTATTAGACTCTGTTGATAAATATTCTATGAAATAATATGTCAGTGGCATAAAATTTTTTATTATATATTAAACAACATATATTACCATCGTAAAATTTGCACAAAGACTAAATAAAGTAAAATTAAAACGCACATGTGAAAAAATGAGCCTCTTGCAACATGTGACTGTGCTATGATCCACTAAGCCATGCATTCATTTTACTACCTTTTTAAGGATTTTTTTCTAGCCACTCAGCTGTAAGTGTAAACACTTCAAAAATGGAAAAAACAAGGTATTTATGCAATACCTGTTTATACATAATTAGTGATCACAATAATATATATTGTTTTATTTACAGTGCCATATGGCGCGCCGTGCAAAATCTATCACACAAAACGATGACGCCAAAACACAGTGACAAGTAATCGGACGACGTGTTCGAGCGGAAACAGCGAGAGGTATGGATAGCGGGGGGGGACAAGTCTGGAAGAGGTTGTTGGGGGAAACTGGGAACTTTTTTCCTGTCGGGGGACTATCTGCTCATTATAGCTTAAGATGCATCTTTGTGGTATTACCAAATTTTTAGACTTTAAAAAACATATATAAAATCACAACTTGTTTATGTTTCATCAATATTTATATGTGAATATATAACATAACAATGAACTGACTAAGATAAAAAATTCTACTGAAGATTACCTCTAAGTATACGTACGTGTGGGTGGAAAACGGAGCGGATTTTGTATAAAGCTTCATTACTTTTTGCGCAATCATTGAGACGTCGCCACTATCTCTAAAACAAGCTCCACATTCAAAATCACAATGAAGGTACCTGATCGTCAGCATGGAGGGAGGGGGGACGTAATGGGACGCTGTGAGAACCGAGCACTCTCCAGCGTTCCGGTTCGACCCACCCGTTCTGCATCTCGTTCGTAGGGTACATGAGACAAATAGGCCGCGAGGGCTGGCCAGAGCCGTCGGTCTACAAAACGCACCTACAAGCTAGTGTCTGATAGTAAAACAGAATGTTGAATACAAGCGGTGGTGCTGGGGGGGGTTTCTCGAGGCCTGGAAAGTGATAAATATATACTTATAATTCTAAACACTCACACCCAGTTTATGTGAATAAGACTATTGTAATAATATATATGTACAATGTTTCATTGGTAAAGTTGAAGTAATTACACAAACATTTGGAATTCATTGTTTAAGCATTATCGATTATTAAATTTATTTGTATTTTTAAGAATTAGTTCGTTTTTTTTTTTCTTAAAAAGTGATTTCTTTAAAGTAATCGACTAAATTTTTTGTTACAGTACTATAAGCAAGAGACGGTAAAAGATGTGAAAAGACCATATCAATGTAAAAATAACAACGGGAGTCTGTGAAACACCACACGTTGTCTTATACTTACTACAATATTAATTTTTAAAAACAAATTACCCATACCTTTATAGAAAACCCCGACTCAAGTGGGATATTTTAAAACTTGTTAGAAGGTGACCATAGAGGATTACGGGTGAGAGCGCGGTTTACTCGACAATGAGCTGCGGAGAGGAGGATCCTCGTGTCCATGCATTGGCCTATACCGACAGACGGCAGCGTCCGCCTGCTTCACCATGTTACTGATGTCGCAGCTCACATCAAGTTGTAAAAGACAAGGTTTATGAAGAGTATTGTAGGTTTAAGGAATTGGAAAAAAGGGTCTCAAAGTTAGTTGAAAGCTTCTTGTCAATTCATAATGGTCTAACTCTAAGTCTACCGGTTTTCGTTTTCTGGGTCAGATTTTCGTGAGGTGGATTTACCTAAAGTCAAAGAAGACAACGAAAAGTCAACTAATAACAAGTTTATGAAAACATCTGAAAAAAAAGATAAAAGATCTTTTTTAAGATTACCTATCGAAAAAAATTAAATATTGCTAAAGGTTTAAACTCGGTATTTTCTTTTATGATAAGATTTTAATATTCGAAATGTAAAGAAAAAAAAAAAAAAAAAAAAAAAAAAAAAAAAAAAAAAAAAAAAAAAAAAAAAAAAAAAAAAAAAAAAAAAAAAAAAAAAAAAAAAAAAAAAAAAAAAAAAAAAAAAAAAAAAAAAAAAAAAAAAAAAAAAAAAAAAAAAAAAAAAAAAAAAAAAAAAAAAAAAAAAAAAAAAAAAAAAAAAAAAAAAAAAAAAAAAAAAAAAAAAAAAAAAAAAAAAAAAAAAAAAAAAAAAAAAAAAAAAAAAAAAAAAAAAAAAAAAAAAAAAAAAAAAAAAAAAAAAAAAAAAAAAAAAAAAAAAAAAAAAAAAAAAAAAAAAAAAAAAAAAAAAAAAAAAAAAAAAAAAAAAAAAAAAAAAAAAAAAAAAAAAAAAAAAAAAAAAAAAAAAAAAAAAAAAAAAAAAAAAAAAAAAAAAAAAAAAAAAAAAAAAAAAAAAAAAAAAAAAAAAAAAAAAAAAAAAAAAAAAAAAAAAAAAAAAAAAAAAAAAAAAAAAAAAAAAAAAAAAAAAAAAAAAAAAAAAAAAAAAAAAAAAAAAAAAAAAAAAAAAAAAAAAAAAAAAAAAAAAAAAAAAAAAAAAAAAAAAAAAAAAAAAAAAAAAAAAAAAAAAAAAAAAAAAAAAAAAAAAAAAAAAAAAAAAAAAAAAAAAAAAAAAAAAAAAAAAAAAAAAAAAAAAAAAAAAAAAAAAAAAAAAAAAAAAAAAAAAAAAAAAAAAAAAAAAAAAAAAAAAAAAAAAAAAAAAAAAAAAAAAAAAAAAAAAAAAAAAAAAAAAAAAAAAAAAAAAAAAAAAAAAAAAAAAAAAAAAAAAAAAAAAAAAAAAAAAAAAAAAAAAAAAAAAAAAAAAAAAAAAAAAAAAAAAAAAAAAAAAAAAAAAAAAAAAAAAAAAAAAAAAAAAAAAAAAAAAAAAAAAAAAAAAAAAAAAAAAAAAAAAAAAAAAAAAAAAAAAAAAAAAAAAAAAAAAAAAAAAAAAAAAAAAAAAAAAAAAAAAAAAAAAAAAAAAAAAAAAAAAAAAAAAAAAAAAAAAAAAAAAAAAAAAAAAAAAAAAAAAAAAAAAAAAAAAAAAAAAAAAAAAAAAAAAAAAAAAAAAAAAAAAAAAAAAAAAAAAAAAAAAAAAAAAAAAAAAAAAAAAAAAAAAAAAAAAAAAAAAAAAAAAAAAAAAAAAAAAAAAAAAAAAAAAAAAAAAAAAAAAAAAAAAAAAAAAAAAAAAAAAAAAAAAAAAAAAAAAAAAAAAAAAAAAAAAAAAAAAAAAAAAAAAAAAAAAAAAAAAAAAAAAAAAAAAAAAAAAAAAAAAAAAAAAAAAAAAAAAAAAAAAAAAAAAAAAAAAAAAAAAAAAAAAAAAAAAAAAAAAAAAAAAAAAAAAAAAAAAAAAAAAAAAAAAAAAAAAAAAAAAAAAAAAAAAAAAAAAAAAAAAAAAAAAAAAAAAAAAAAAAAAAAAAAAAAAAAAAAAAAAAAAAAAAAAAAAAAAAAAAAAAAAAAAAAAAAAAAAAAAAAAAAAAAAAAAAAAAAAAAAAAAAAAAAAAAAAAAAAAAAAAAAAAAAAAAAAAAAAAAAAAAAAAAAAAAAAAAAAAAAAAAAAAAAAAAAAAAAAAAAAAAAAAAAAAAAAAAAAAAAAAAAAAAAAAAAAAAAAAAAAAAAAAAAAAAAAAAAAAAAAAAAAAAAAAAAAAAAAAAAAAAAAAAAAAAAAAAAAAAAAAAAAAAAAAAAAAAAAAAAAAAAAAAAAAAAAAAAAAAAAAAAAAAAAAAAAAAAAAAAAAAAAAAAAAAAAAAAAAAAAAAAAAAAAAAAAAAAAAAAAAAAAAAAAAAAAAAAAAAAAAAAAAAAAAAAAAAAAAAAAAAAAAAAAAAAAAAAAAAAAAAAAAAAAAAAAAAAAAAAAAAAAAAAAAAAAAAAAAAAAAAAAAAAAAAAAAAAAAAAAAAAAAAAAAAAAAAAAAAAAAAAAAAAAAAAAAAAAAAAAAAAAAAAAAAAAAAAAAAAAAAAAAAAAAAAAAAAAAAAAAAAAAAAAAAAAAAAAAAAAAAAAAAAAAAAAAAAAAAAAAAAAAAAAAAAAAAAAAAAAAAAAAAAAAAAAAAAAAAAAAAAAAAAAAAAAAAAAAAAAAAAAAAAAAAAAAAAAAAAAAAAAAAAAAAAAAAAAAAAAAAAAAAAAAAAAAAAAAAAAAAAAAAAAAAAAAAAAAAAAAAAAAAAAAAAAAAAAAAAAAAAAAAAAAAAAAAAAAAAAAAAAAAAAAAAAAAAAAAAAAAAAAAAAAAAAAAAAAAAAAAAAAAAAAAAAAAAAAAAAAAAAAAAAAAAAAAAAAAAAAAAAAAAAAAAAAAAAAAAAAAAAAAAAAAAAAAAAAAAAAAAAAAAAAAAAAAAAAAAAAAAAAAAAAAAAAAAAAAAAAAAAAAAAAAAAAAAAAAAAAAAAAAAAAAAAAAAAAAAAAAAAAAAAAAAAAAAAAAAAAAAAAAAAAAAAAAAAAAAAAAAAAAAAAAAAAAAAAAAAAAAAAAAAAAAAAAAAAAAAAAAAAAAAAAAAAAAAAAAAAAAAAAAAAAAAAAAAAAAAAAAAAAAAAAAAAAAAAAAAAAAAAAAAAAAAAAAAAAAAAAAAAAAAAAAAAAAAAAAAAAAAAAAAAAAAAAAAAAAAAAAAAAAAAAAAAAAAAAAAAAAAAAAAAAAAAAAAAAAAAAAAAAAAAAAAAAAAAAAAAAAAAAAAAAAAAAAAAAAAAAAAAAAAAAAAAAAAAAAAAAAAAAAAAAAAAAAAAAAAAAAAAAAAAAAAAAAAAAAAAAAAAAAAAAAAAAAAAAAAAAAAAAAAAAAAAAAAAAAAAAAAAAAAAAAAAAAAAAAAAAAAAAAAAAAAAAAAAAAAAAAAAAAAAAAAAAAAAAAAAAAAAAAAAAAAAAAAAAAAAAAAAAAAAAAAAAAAAAAAAAAAAAAAAAAAAAAAAAAAAAAAAAAAAAAAAAAAAAAAAAAAAAAAAAAAAAAAAAAAAAAAAAAAAAAAAAAAAAAAAAAAAAAAAAAAAAAAAAAAAAAAAAAAAAAAAAAAAAAAAAAAAAAAAAAAAAAAAAAAAAAAAAAAAAAAAAAAAAAAAAAAAAAAAAAAAAAAAAAAAAAAAAAAAAAAAAAAAAAAAAAAAAAAAAAAAAAAAAAAAAAAAAAAAAAAAAAAAAAAAAAAAAAAAAAAAAAAAAAAAAAAAAAAAAAAAAAAAAAAAAAAAAAAAAAAAAAAAAAAAAAAAAAAAAAAAAAAAAAAAAAAAAAAAAAAAAAAAAAAAAAAAAAAAAAAAAAAAAAAAAAAAAAAAAAAAAAAAAAAAAAAAAAAAAAAAAAAAAAAAAAAAAAAAAAAAAAAAAAAAAAAAAAAAAAAAAAAAAAAAAAAAAAAAAAAAAAAAAAAAAAAAAAAAAAAAAAAAAAAAAAAAAAAAAAAAAAAAAAAAAAAAAAAAAAAAAAAAAAAAAAAAAAAAAAAAAAAAAAAAAAAAAAAAAAAAAAAAAAAAAAAAAAAAAAAAAAAAAAAAAAAAAAAAAAAAAAAAAAAAAAAAAAAAAAAAAAAAAAAAAAAAAAAAAAAAAAAAAAAAAAAAAAAAAAAAAAAAAAAAAAAAAAAAAAAAAAAAAAAAAAAAAAAAAAAAAAAAAAAAAAAAAAAAAAAAAAAAAAAAAAAAAAAAAAAAAAAAAAAAAAAAAAAAAAAAAAAAAAAAAAAAAAAAAAAAAAAAAAAAAAAAAAAAAAAAAAAAAAAAAAAAAAAAAAAAAAAAAAAAAAAAAAAAAAAAAAAAAAAAAAAAAAAAAAAAAAAAAAAAAAAAAAAAAAAAAAAAAAAAAAAAAAAAAAAAAAAAAAAAAAAAAAAAAAAAAAAAAAAAAAAAAAAAAAAAAAAAAAAAAAAAAAAAAAAAAAAAAAAAAAAAAAAAAAAAAAAAAAAAAAAAAAAAAAAAAAAAAAAAAAAAAAAAAAAAAAAAAAAAAAAAAAAAAAAAAAAAAAAAAAAAAAAAAAAAAAAAAAAAAAAAAAAAAAAAAAAAAAAAAAAAAAAAAAAAAAAAAAAAAAAAAAAAAAAAAAAAAAAAAAAAAAAAAAAAAAAAAAAAAAAAAAAAAAAAAAAAAAAAAAAAAAAAAAAAAAAAAAAAAAAAAAAAAAAAAAAAAAAAAAAAAAAAAAAAAAAAAAAAAAAAAAAAAAAAAAAAAAAAAAAAAAAAAAAAAAAAAAAAAAAAAAAAAAAAAAAAAAAAAAAAAAAAAAAAAAAAAAAAAAAAAAAAAAAAAAAAAAAAAAAAAAAAAAAAAAAAAAAAAAAAAAAAAAAAAAAAAAAAAAAAAAAAAAAAAAAAAAAAAAAAAAAAAAAAAAAAAAAAAAAAAAAAAAAAAAAAAAAAAAAAAAAAAAAAAAAAAAAAAAAAAAAAAAAAAAAAAAAAAAAAAAAAAAAAAAAAAAAAAAAAAAAAAAAAAAAAAAAAAAAAAAAAAAAAAAAAAAAAAAAAAAAAAAAAAAAAAAAAAAAAAAAAAAAAAAAAAAAAAAAAAAAAAAAAAAAAAAAAAAAAAAAAAAAAAAAAAAAAAAAAAAAAAAAAAAAAAAAAAAAAAAAAAAAAAAAAAAAAAAAAAAAAAAAAAAAAAAAAAAAAAAAAAAAAAAAAAAAAAAAAAAAAAAAAAAAAAAAAAAAAAAAAAAAAAAAAAAAAAAAAAAAAAAAAAAAAAAAAAAAAAAAAAAAAAAAAAAAAAAAAAAAAAAAAAAAAAAAAAAAAAAAAAAAAAAAAAAAAAAAAAAAAAAAAAAAAAAAAAAAAAAAAAAAAAAAAAAAAAAAAAAAAAAAAAAAAAAAAAAAAAAAAAAAAAAAAAAAAAAAAAAAAAAAAAAAAAAAAAAAAAAAAAAAAAAAAAAAAAAAAAAAAAAAAAAAAAAAAAAAAAAAAAAAAAAAAAAAAAAAAAAAAAAAAAAAAAAAAAAAAAAAAAAAAAAAAAAAAAAAAAAAAAAAAAAAAAAAAAAAAAAAAAAAAAAAAAAAAAAAAAAAAAAAAAAAAAAAAAAAAAAAAAAAAAAAAAAAAAAAAAAAAAAAAAAAAAAAAAAAAAAAAAAAAAAAAAAAAAAAAAAAAAAAAAAAAAAAAAAAAAAAAAAAAAAAAAAAAAAAAAAAAAAAAAAAAAAAAAAAAAAAAAAAAAAAAAAAAAAAAAAAAAAAAAAAAAAAAAAAAAAAAAAAAAAAAAAAAAAAAAAAAAAAAAAAAAAAAAAAAAAAAAAAAAAAAAAAAAAAAAAAAAAAAAAAAAAAAAAAAAAAAAAAAAAAAAAAAAAAAAAAAAAAAAAAAAAAAAAAAAAAAAAAAAAAAAAAAAAAAAAAAAAAAAAAAAAAAAAAAAAAAAAAAAAAAAAAAAAAAAAAAAAAAAAAAAAAAAAAAAAAAAAAAAAAAAAAAAAAAAAAAAAAAAAAAAAAAAAAAAAAAAAAAAAAAAAAAAAAAAAAAAAAAAAAAAAAAAAAAAAAAAAAAAAAAAAAAAAAAAAAAAAAAAAAAAAAAAAAAAAAAAAAAAAAAAAAAAAAAAAAAAAAAAAAAAAAAAAAAAAAAAAAAAAAAAAAAAAAAAAAAAAAAAAAAAAAAAAAAAAAAAAAAAAAAAAAAAAAAAAAAAAAAAAAAAAAAAAAAAAAAAAAAAAAAAAAAAAAAAAAAAAAAAAAAAAAAAAAAAAAAAAAAAAAAAAAAAAAAAAAAAAAAAAAAAAAAAAAAAAAAAAAAAAAAAAAAAAAAAAAAAAAAAAAAAAAAAAAAAAAAAAAAAAAAAAAAAAAAAAAAAAAAAAAAAAAAAAAAAAAAAAAAAAAAAAAAAAAAAAAAAAAAAAAAAAAAAAAAAAAAAAAAAAAAAAAAAAAAAAAAAAAAAAAAAAAAAAAAAAAAAAAAAAAAAAAAAAAAAAAAAAAAAAAAAAAAAAAAAAAAAAAAAAAAAAAAAAAAAAAAAAAAAAAAAAAAAAAAAAAAAAAAAAAAAAAAAAAAAAAAAAAAAAAAAAAAAAAAAAAAAAAAAAAAAAAAAAAAAAAAAAAAAAAAAAAAAAAAAAAAAAAAAAAAAAAAAAAAAAAAAAAAAAAAAAAAAAAAAAAAAAAAAAAAAAAAAAAAAAAAAAAAAAAAAAAAAAAAAAAAAAAAAAAAAAAAAAAAAAAAAAAAAAAAAAAAAAAAAAAAAAAAAAAAAAAAAAAAAAAAAAAAAAAAAAAAAAAAAAAAAAAAAAAAAAAAAAAAAAAAAAAAAAAAAAAAAAAAAAAAAAAAAAAAAAAAAAAAAAAAAAAAAAAAAAAAAAAAAAAAAAAAAAAAAAAAAAAAAAAAAAAAAAAAAAAAAAAAAAAAAAAAAAAAAAAAAAAAAAAAAAAAAAAAAAAAAAAAAAAAAAAAAAAAAAAAAAAAAAAAAAAAAAAAAAAAAAAAAAAAAAAAAAAAAAAAAAAAAAAAAAAAAAAAAAAAAAAAAAAAAAAAAAAAAAAAAAAAAAAAAAAAAAAAAAAAAAAAAAAAAAAAAAAAAAAAAAAAAAAAAAAAAAAAAAAAAAAAAAAAAAAAAAAAAAAAAAAAAAAAAAAAAAAAAAAAAAAAAAAAAAAAAAAAAAAAAAAAAAAAAAAAAAAAAAAAAAAAAAAAAAAAAAAAAAAAAAAAAAAAAAAAAAAAAAAAAAAAAAAAAAAAAAAAAAAAAAAAAAAAAAAAAAAAAAAAAAAAAAAAAAAAAAAAAAAAAAAAAAAAAAAAAAAAAAAAAAAAAAAAAAAAAAAAAAAAAAAAAAAAAAAAAAAAAAAAAAAAAAAAAAAAAAAAAAAAAAAAAAAAAAAAAAAAAAAAAAAAAAAAAAAAAAAAAAAAAAAAAAAAAAAAAAAAAAAAAAAAAAAAAAAAAAAAAAAAAAAAAAAAAAAAAAAAAAAAAAAAAAAAAAAAAAAAAAAAAAAAAAAAAAAAAAAAAAAAAAAAAAAAAAAAAAAAAAAAAAAAAAAAAAAAAAAAAAAAAAAAAAAAAAAAAAAAAAAAAAAAAAAAAAAAAAAAAAAAAAAAAAAAAAAAAAAAAAAAAAAAAAAAAAAAAAAAAATATTATATATATATATATATATATATATATATATATATATATATATATATATATATATATATATATATATATATATATATATATGTGTGTGTGTGTTAAAACTGGAAACTTATACTATAGATTTTGTATCACTTATTGTTAACAATAAACAATGCAAAATCCTGGTATTATTTATTTAAATCACTTTCCAAAAATCCTGAAAGCAAAACGACGAGCTGTCGGACTTGGAACCGCGCGATTGTGTTACTGTTAGTTGTGAAACTTTCTGCGAAACTCGCTCTCCGCGACCAGTTACATATTTGTCTTTTATAAATAACAGAATAATCTTTATAATATCTATGACCATTTATTTCTTAGGGGGTTTGTTGTCACTGAAGCAAATATTTTTGCTGTTTTTACTATTATAGAGCTTCCGCTCTACACGTAATATCTCGAAAAAGGCGGAAAACAGGGAACGGAAAAAGCAGGGACTATATGCAACGGAGTGTCTTAACACTAGGTTCATATGGTTCCTGGAGGTGACATTTTACTATTCTCATCTCTCTTTTTTTATGAATAAGATGAAACGTTATGTTTTTTTTTGTATATTTTCTAGAGTAACGGGTCAGGCCCGAGCAAGGCGAGCCTCTTAATTCTCGATTTTTTACTCATATTCGAGTCATCATCTATTCACAAGTGGACTTCAACGAAACACCATGTCTTAACGGAGCACTTTGTTTATTTTGCAAATTGCAGAAAATGCGTTCAGATAAAATAGTACTTACGACTTAAAGTATCTGATTCATGACTAACAATAGCGGAACATGCACGCGACACGTATATATGTACGTTTCTACGTACGTACGTAATGTATGTGTGTATATATGTACGTATGTAAACAAGTCGTCGTCATGCAAATTATTTACAGTCTCGGGACAGGTGGACGGGGGAGCTGAAGTCAGAAGACGTAGGGACGTAGGGTTGACTAACTGCATTATATATCACACAAGGCTTGTGTTGTGGCTTTGACTTCGACATAAATGGCATATTAAAACAATTTCAGTAATTCAATTATTGCAGGTGTTTGTTGAGTAACACATGTACGTATGAAATATGAATTCAAGTGGTTTATATAATATTGTTATTACGACTATTGTGGGTTCTAATCCTCAACTCCTCAGAGAAGTGAGTTAGTTTCGGAAGATAAAACGCAATGCTTAGTTTCGCCTCAAAACGTGAGGAATCTTTAAAAAATTGGACTGGAAATTAATTTCCTATATACAAATTTATTTTTTTTTAGCTTCACGCTTTATCCTGCATATTGCAGGGTAGGCAGAGGGAACTGCAGGAACTGTATGAACCTAGTGTTAAGACACTCCGTTGCTTAGTTCATGCTTTCTCCGTCCCCATTTTTAAATTAAATATCACCTTTTAAAATGCCGATGGAATAAAAATCTTTACAAAACGCAACATTCATCACATCTCTAAGGCTATCCTTGCCCTATATAATTAGATATGTAGCCATCTTTTATCAAAATATATTCTTATATATTTTGCGTTGCAAACTTTTTCTTAGCAAGACTTTTCAGTCAGTTCATTTGGAAAGCCACTTTTGTTCGCTCGTGAAGTCGGAAAGTATCAGTGTCAAATAAATCGCGATTGATTTTGAGGAAGCGTAGTTGCTAACGAGAGAAGTTTCTTGTTTAGACTAAATGTATTATGAGACTTTTCAACCTTTTTATTGTATTTTACGCATCTCTGTGACAAAAAGTTTACAAAGTAAAGTTTATCATTGTATGTAGATGAAATTAGTTAGAATGTAATTTTTTTTATAATAATATGCTAATCGTATTTTAGCATGTTATTTTAAAAATATATATTTCGCTTTTTATAGAAGCAATTTTTTGTAATTTTAATGTTATTTTCTTTTCTCATAAGCTCGATTAATTCAACTAAAATACAAATGTACTTAATATATTTTTTACACCAAGTGTGTAGCTTCCAGATGTCCAGTACTTACTTGCTTCTATTTGAGATGTAGTCACGGAAAACCTACTAATATAATACATAGATAAAACATAATTTACTCACCAAAGTGTGGTAACTATGTACCTGCCATTAACCCTATTTTCTAAAGACGGGTTATCTTAAAACGCTGTTAAAAATCTATGGTAATATAAAGAAAGTTAATATTATTGACAAGCGGGACATTGGTGTGGACGTATATCGCCATATAATTATGTACAATTGAGTATGTATTATATCATGGTGATGTAAAGTCATATGTTATCGTTCATGACGAACAGAATCTATTAAATACTAAAATATTATGTGTACACGTGTACGCGTGTACGTATCATATGACAGAGGCATCCTTTACGTGTACAATACGATATATATTGAACAGGTCGCTATTCGAAATCTAAGAGAAAAGCTATGATTGAAAACAATTCACATTTGTAAGCAATATTTCAATAGAGCAATAAGCCAGATAGTATCAAGGACTAGTAGATGAAAAAGGTACGAACTAAAGTGAGGAGTAAGCAGTATATACGGAGCTCTAACTTCACTGGTTACACTGGCCTCATAATTTGTTTTTCCATTTCCCGCTCCATTTAGTAACGAAGTTTGAAAATCAACGTTGATTATTATTAGCTATTTTATCATGTGTTTTTGTCAAAGTATACATACGTTTAACGCCACACGGTTCAATCTTTTTCATATTTTCAAATATGACATAGTTTTATATTATCTTTTCTAGATGGCGGTAAAATTGGGATTTATTTTAATTAATTACGTAAAGAATTTTTTACTAACATATGATTTTTTACTTAAAATCGATATAAAAATTAATGGTTATGAATAAGAAGAGAAAGAAAGGATTTTGGCATTCTACCGGATTTAGACGTACCAGGAAATCAGTATGAGTAACACCACACCGCCTTGCCACACAACAAAATCAGCAAGGCATCCACAACTACCAACGTCTATCATACATCTTGAGATATACTTTTTATGAAAAAGTGTAAAAGAACATAGAATATATAAATTGACTTACAATGGCAATAATATAAATTACATTTTGAATAAATTTCCTTCTCAGAAAACGGGGGTCACTGCGATAGGTTGTAGATCAAAGAGCCATTTAAAGTATGGCTCAGCGACGCGTTCAGAGACAACGCTGTTACGATAAAAACAGTACGTTATTATCGAACAGTAGATCTACTGTGGTGGTGACGTAATACCGTCACGTGATACGTGTTTCAAAATCAATTTAGGCGTTATATTATTTGCATATTTATTTATGTTTTCCCATAAATTTAAATCGATATCTTAATGGCGAGTTGACGAGCCTATATGTTGCTATGTTTACTTTACTATTCAATATAATGGCATATTATATGACTATTAAGACATAATATGACATTTTGGCGATTTAATGAATTATTTATAATAAATGGAGATACAGGGAAGCACATTTAAAATGTACATAAATTATATGTGCGAAAATTTTAATTTCTTATAGCAACAACCTCAGTTTTCGCCATTTGACGAGAAAAAGGTGTAAATTATTTGGAGCGTGTTTTTTTGGTAACAATTTATAATTATTAATACCGTTACAAAAGTATGTAAGCAAATCTTAATCTCACATGCCAATATCAATTACACGTGTGAGCCCTCCCCCGGGCGGCCCCGCACCAGGCAGCTCCTTCCTTTCAACGAAATGATTAGAATTTTCAATTTTCCCTCAAATACTTTACGTTGCGAATTTAAATCTCGTTACTGGATGGCTAACGAGGATGTACGTCGCTACACGTTCGGTGAATAGAGTAAAGATGGGTAATGCTGCGTCAAATGAAACGCACCTTCGCCTTATTATAATGCTATTATTACGATCTTATTCCTGTGAGAAAATGTATTTAGACACAAATGATTTATGATTAAATGGAGCTTAAAAGATTGAGAGAATAATAAAATTCTTAAAGAATGTCGTAAATATTATTTAATATTCAAGTAACGATCTTTGATATCAATAATAGGCGTGAATCGAAGTCAGTAACTCTAATATACTTGATAAATCTAAAAACTAATCTCACCCATAAGCTCATTTTACACAAACTCATGACAGTATGTGAGGCAACTAAGAGATTGTTGGCGGTAGTTTGATATTATAATTATAACTGACAGACGAATACCACATCAGTCTACTCGCTACTCGTGACCACATACTTGTTTAAAACTAATGCCAGTACTATATACATAAGTACGTCAATGTAATTCTTGCAGTTAACCAAACAATATAATAGTTAAAAAAAATTGAAATTAGCTAATTTTAATACTAACATATACAGCATACTAGACCAAGATAACGTAATATTATTAGTAAGATTTTATATGCAATAAGAATAAAAATAATAAGCCTAAGTAAATTATAATATAAACGAAATCTGAGAAAAGTAAACAAAGTGTCTTGTTTCAATAAATATATAATGTACATCAACAATAAATATTATGTTTATATATATTATGTTATTATGAATTAATTTAAATCTACACAAACGTAGTGTGAAATGTATAAGCTAGTTAGTTCGAAGACGCAGGAGGAACTTCGCGCTAGAACTAGGACAATATCACTAAATTACTAAATTACTGTTCGTAAGTTATGACACATATATTTCATTTCAAAATATATGACGTCTCGAGAGAACAGGACCAGTTACAGGCGATGTTTGCTGGAATGACTATATTTAAGCAAAGCATAACGCATTGAAAGAACAATAAATCGTTTATGTATTCTTTAATAACATATATTATAATGGGATATAATATATTATAATGGGGATTTGTTAATAATATACATCACTGTACACGGTCGTAGCGGGGTCGACCTCCATCGTAGTCATTTGTTATTCATTTATTCATCACAAATTATAATCTTTTTGCTAACAAGAAGACAAATTGCAACATTATGTTATGCCACGCAAACGCAGCGACTATATATATATATATATATATATATATATATATATATATATATATATATATATATATATATATATATATATATATATATATATATATATATATATATATATATATATATATATATATATATATATATATATATATATATATATATATATATATATATATATATATATATATAAATATATAAATATATATATGTATATACATATTCTTATGTACAATATCACGTCATGTTTAGTAAACTGAAATGAACTTATCTTTAATAACTAAGTGAACTAATTTTCTATAAAACAAGATAAAAATCAATTCTACGGGTATAGGTATATTGTTAGAAGTAATATGCATTAACAAAGTAACAAAATCCAACAAAAAGGCATATGAAATACAATTCTATTAATAAGTGAAAGAATTGCAACTCACATCCCCCGTTGAGAGTTCGATTGGGCGTTGAAGAGCTCGCACAGAGCACGACGCAATCAATTGACAGCTTTGCTCTCTTATCACCAGTTGAAGCGATAACAACCCTTGTGAAGTTATACCGCATCTATACCTCGAATAAATGTACTAATTAAGTGAAATGAACAACACGTGTGGTTTTATTCACTTTTATTTGTTTATAATGCTAGTAACAAAATATAGGTAAAATTATAAAAAAATGTAATAGTATTCAGTAGAATTTTAACTGTTTAATAAATATAATAATATATAATTAACGTCACAAGCGTTTATATTTTTTTACAACATTATCTAATTTTGCCACCCATTGTGTTGAAATATACGAAACACGTGAAAATCATTACGATTTCTAATAAAATAATGTTAATACTTTGATCTCCACGCGATGGTCTTAAAATGGACTACTACTACGTTGGAAGTCAGAGTCATATAACCGTACTAATTGTGAAATGAAATTTGGATAAGAGAGTGCTGTATTCTAATTTTAGTATAAATCTATTTTCTGAAATAGCAAATTCATAAATTTACTTTAATACTTGTTTAAAAAGAAAGCATTTTAGCAATATAACATTTCCTAATTAAACTTAAATTTAGAAAGCAACTACTGTTAACTCGTAAATCGTGAATGAGGCAACTTTGCTCGTTTGGAAACCGACAAAAATAAAGCACAATCACATAAAAAGTAGTCCAAAAAAAGTGGCCTATTTCCGGTCTTCCAGGCCACAAACCATTCCAAGGGGTAGCGTGTACCCCGCAGAGTAATGTGTGCTAGATATTTATACCGAATATATGCACTTTATTATGTCATTACTTTTACTATTTTCTGTATGTACAAAGGTAAGCAGAGGATATACATTATTGAGATGCTCTATCTAATAATTTGCACTCATTTTTTAAGATTTAGACAGTATTAGGAGGTGTAGCTCAACGCCGCGATCTATCTTGTTGTCAGGACTCATCCCTGTTAAACAGTTAACTTTCTCGAATGGTAATCGAATTCTGAATCGCCTCATTTATAGTTACAAGTTGCTGTACCGCTGTGAAACGACGGAATAAAACCTAAAAATTCAATACGTTGTCTAGACATTGCATATTTAGAAACTGAACATACAGAGACA
Organism: Dione vanillae; assembly: GCA_037178615.1. NCBI lineage: Eukaryota > Metazoa > Arthropoda > Insecta > Lepidoptera > Nymphalidae > Dione > Dione vanillae. Next base: position 28,679 of record JAZFAU010000847.1, read on the forward strand.
AGTTAGACAAAACATTTCTGTAATTGGGATTCGAACCTGCAACCTACGGTGATATTTATCAACTGCACCACAGCGTTGTGTAACAATTAAAAAAGGCCCATTTTAGCACGTCTAATTTTATACTTTTTTACATCCACGATGAAATATTATTATCCTTATTTAAGGAAAGTCAAATGTGATTTATTTTATGATAATTTATGAGATAAGCTTTTTACTTTTGAGGAAAAATTAGAAATAACGTTGCTTAATACGCAAATACGAGGATAAGCGCTTATATAATTTAAATATTCATTACAAATTTATCCAAAGGTTTATTAGACTTATAAATCTATACTACTGTTGTATTTAAGAGATTTTAGTAAACATTCATTATTACTCGTATACTGAAAATAATAGCTATCTTGTACAGTTAAAACAATTTTTTTTTGTTGATTGTTACTAACAATGAATGTCAGTAAGTATAAAAGAAATAAACGAAGCAAAATAAAGCGACATTTAACCAACAAAATTGTTTACAGGATTTTAATTGCACCGTTTCCGGTCCGCCGTACTCTACTGCACGCCTGCCAAATGAAAATACAATGAGCTTATAGTCGCGCGTCAAAGGGAACGGAAAGCTCTGAAATATTCAGCGAACCGTCATTGACACAGGAAGTGATTTGTTTCGACTTTTGGGGCAATGGGACGACGGCATCTATATTGGCGTGTCGATTTAGTAGTACACTGGAAATGGGAAAGTTCTATTGAACTACATAGATTGCGAGTATTGAATTATCTTACTATGGGATATTTACTTTTTTATTTATTTATAACTTTTCCCCTTAGAATCAACAAGATGATCACATGTGTACGTCAGATAGAGCGAACGGAGGAGTGTCAGAGGAGCCCAAATCGATAATAAATATCGAACTAAGCCCCTCTGAAACCTATACACTCCACGACTTCAAACTAAAATTAAGAGGGTTCCAAGCGCGGCCTGGTGAGATGAGCTCACAACAAACTCAATCAGGTTTCCCGAAACCTACTGTAATAACTTCACAAACGTCAAACTAATTATCATTATATTTACGTCAAACTTCCTTTATATTTTACTATTATTCTGTTTAAGAGTAGCTTAGAAATAGTTTTTGTTTGATATTTAAATGAATATACAATTTTATTAAGCTAAAAAATAGTTGCCTGTAAAGTAACCCACTTTACGGGCGAAAATTTTACGTGACAACGTCTTTTTCTCGGTAGAATATTTATTGATATGATTAATAATTATAATATAAATTGCACAAATTTTAACTATAGAAAATATATTTTGTTTACTAAAACATTGTACATGTGTCAAGTGATACGCGCGGCGGACCGATCATAGTTCGGTGACAGTTGACACATCGTTACGTTACCTTTTTCATATGTGACTCCGAGCCGCAACCTACTTTAAGACGTTGTCACGTCAAAAAGCATTTTAAATATGGTAAGAGCTGCAAATAAGCTTTTTCTACGAATAGGAATAGTAGGTAAATATATTTTTAAAACAAGTATACATACAGTACTATGCGATTAAATATTTATGACACACAATATTAATATAAATAAGTAGGTGTATTTCAGGTACAATATCAAGCAAGTGTTCAGTGGAAACAATAGAAGTCTTTGTTAATGTACAAAATATTATATACGTAATAGAGTGGAGGCACTCGAGTTCAACCATTCGCATATAATTTGACAAGTTATTCGCATTGAGAAATCACATAAATGTTTACGCTCCGTATGATTGAGCCTTTTAAATGAGATTTATTTTATTTGTTTAAAAGTTTTGCTTTAAACTTTACATAAAAGCAAATATTTTCATAACTAATTAAGAAAAACTAATTCGTAATTCCCTTATAGTAATGAAATTGTTATTAAATAAACTACATTATAGGTTACTTAAAAAAAATAAGTGAGTACTTTAAATTTGCTTTAGCGTTGAAAACCTTTAGTAGAGAAAGGATAGACTGATAGCTGCAGACGACCTTTACTTGGCACATCAGGTTGGAACTATATATTTTTGTATACTACTGACTGAGCTCTGATGTACGCAATCATCAAAGTGGTTATTATTACTGCAAGCAAGCAAGCAAGTTTTGAAAAAAACAAAGTAAACTAGCTCTATAAATTTAGCCGAAAAATGTAAAGTAAATAAGATAATATTTCAATTTGACTTAAACTACGTACTTTTTTGATCTATCAAATATTGAATATATGAAAATTTTACATAAACTAATTTCTCACACGAACTACGAAGAGGTATTTTTGTTATTAAAATCAGTTTTGTGTGTATTTTGTAGATTCATAACGAGTTTAGTGTTTGTGTGTTTGTGCCAGATCGCTGGCTGTTTATGTTGTATGATTACTTGCCAAGAGGAAGTTTCGCGTCATTATCACCAACCACATTCGCGACTACAAACATGGTAAGAGAGAGTTACGCGTATATATATATATATATATATATATATATATATATATATATATATATATATATACTAGCTGACCCGGCAGACTTCGTACTGCCTCATCGATAAAAAAAACCTAATCTTTTGTATAAAATGATTTTAAAACAAACAAATCGAATCCATATTTAATAAAAAAGCATTTATTGAATAAAGCATAAAGATTTATTATTATTTTCGATACATCATGTTGCTTACTTAGAAAACAGAGTTTACCTGAAATAATTTAAATTTGATATACACAGACACACACTGTTAAAATACAGTCTGTTAATTAATTTAAAGCTTTCTCATAAACTATACTTTTTGTTTTGTTTTGTGGTGCGTAAATAAACAAAGAAGACGGTTTTCCGACGCGCGAACACGCGACGTATAAATGTCCATGCGCGAAACAGGGAAACTCCAAGTTGATTCCACAAACTTCTAACGACTGTCCTTGCGATTTATTTATGGTCATCGCAAAGGCCAGACGTACTGGAAATTGTAAGCGTTTAAAATCGAATGGGAAGTCCATTGGAATCATCGGTATCCGCGGGATCAAGACATCCTCTCCTTTATATTTTCCTTTTAAGATTGTCACCTCAATGAAGTTATTCATCAGTCTTTTCACAGCCAGTCTTGTTCCATTGCATAGTCGAGGTTGATTAATGTTACGGAGCATGATGACAACTGATCCTACTTTTAACTGCAAATTGTGAGGTGGTAATTCAGGCAATTCCAGTGTATTTAAAAACTCAGTGGGATATTTGATTACGTCATCCTGGTTCATTACGGTGTCGACTGATTTAAAGGAAACCAACTGTCCTGGAAGAAAATTCTGAATGGTCGCATTAAGATCCTCGACATCTTTATTTTTCGCTGCTAATATTGCTCGTTCACCCAGACAATTATGGTTATTGAACTTTTGCGCTATATCTGGGAAAAATCGCTGAATAAGCTCCACTTTTGAGTCTGTGATGTGACAGAAATCTGTAGGTAATGTGATGAATCCGGTCGAGGTGTCCACTGCAACTTTATTATTTCCAATGTCTAACAACTGCTTCGCAAACACATTTGCAGTTTCATCTTGTTGCAAAAATACTCGCACGTTAGTTGTTAAGTGGAGTGTCTTTACGTACTGCCACAAATTTGATCATTTTAGGCATGCATTTAGTTGATCAGCAACAGTTGATCGGGGAATAACTGGAAGAGTCTGACGAAAATCACCTGACTACAGAATCATGGCCCCACCGAAAATATTTGGTTGTCACGAAGATCTTTCAACGCTCTGTCCAGTGCCTCCAGTGACCTCTTATGGGCCATTGTGCATTCATCCCAAACAATCAATTTGCATACCTGTAGGATCTTGGCGATGTTGCAAATTGGTGTTTCGGTGATATGCATGTTTAGTGGTAATTTCAAGGCAGAATGTGCAGTTCGCTCGCCTTCTAGCAGAGTTGCAGCTATTCCAGATGAAGCCAATGCTAGAGCAACATCATTTCGCGATCTGATCCTCGCCAAAAGCAATGAAATTAAAAATTTTTTTCCGGTTCCTCCGGGAGATAAATCTTTTGGATTCGAGGGGAAACATGTCGATATGATAATCGCAAACAATGTATGAATTTGATGCGGCGATGAAATATAACGGAATCCTTGAGCGTATCATCCCAGTGTGAATCGTTCTCAAGTAAATGTAATAGTTGACATGCCTCACGGTAAGTCGCACACAGCTGTCCATTAACTGTTCTCAGTTGTTTAAACGATGTCGGACCACGAACATTCACCAACAACAACCACAAATAATAACATTCATCGTTATTTGGATGTACTGTGTAGATGCGACCCAGAGCATCTGAAGCAAATACATTTGGATGTGCTTCAACTGGTGTTTAGAATCATTTCCAATCCCAGAAACTAAAGAGCGTAAAGGATCTGGTGGTGGGACCAATTGTAGCAATTTTACTTTGCCTTCAGCACAACATAATCCAGTAGATTCACCAGTATATTTTAACGCCTTACAATATTTACAAATTGTTTTCATTTCCCCAATTGTTACCGATTTGTCGGCACAATAATCAATTGCCGGATCATAGTGGAATGCAGCTCGTTCAAGAATCACAGGAGCACTGCGTCTGCGGATTCGCTCAATTTCATTATGTCTAGGTTGCTGTTGTTGTGTTTGATGTGCACGAACTCGTTGCATTCTAAGCCTATCTCCTACATTGTCACTCACTAAAGAACGCAATTCTGACATAGCAATACGACTATTTTCTTGATCTGTCTGTCTCCGGTCATCAGTGCGGTTAGCACGTGAGGTAGCTCTTCGCACATTTGATTGACTACGACGACCTAAGTCAGGTCGTCTTCTCCTCGGCATCGTAAATTGTAATTAATCAAAGTGAGAAAATTTCCCGCTTATTTAGCAGTAAAGTGTCACTATCACAAAAAAAGCACATTACTTGGAATGTCACTATCACATAGGATCACCAAAGTAAAGAAAGTTCTCGCGCACGTATCCACAAAGATAGATATAATATCGTAATACTTTTCCATGCTATGAAATGCGACAGGATGGATTGACATATTAGTTGGTTGTCAAATCAATGTCAAATATTATGATTGCGTTCAGAAATTTAACTTAAGATTTATAATTTAATTTGTGACAAAACTTAAGATTTATCTTTCGATCTCAATATAGTCTTATTAAAAAAAAAATCGGACAGATTAACAACTGAAGTTAGCTGAAGTTAGCCGACCACTATGTATTTTGAGACTATGCAATTTTGTCGCGTTCGTGATTCACTTTCACTTCTGTTGAATTTCAGAACGCGATCCTCCAACGCGCACGCGAATTTGAACTTTATGTAGCGGTAATAAATTACAAATTGACTCTTCATTTTATTTAGAAAATATTTGTATGGGAAATAGAAAAAAAAATCCGGCAATTATTCGAATTTTTCTCACCTTTTAAACCTTCCCTAGACCTCCACGAATAATTCAAGACCAAGATAAGATAAATCCGTTCAGCCGTTCTCGAGTTTTAGCGAGACTAACGAACAGCAATTCATTTTTATATATATAGATATATATATATATATATATATATATATATATATATATATATATATATATATATATATATATATATATATATATATATATATATATATATATATATATATATATATATATATATATATATATATATATATATATATATATATATATATATATATATATATATATATATATATATATATATATATATATATATATATATATATATATATATATATATATATATATATATATATATATATATATATATATATATATATATATATATATATATATATATATATATATATATATATATATATATATTGTATGTATATATAATGAACTGCGTTCTGCTACCAAAAAATATATATTGAATAGAGGGTAGGGTTGGTTCAGCAATTGTGGAAGCGTGCTGAGGGGTAGCTTATTTATTAATTATTTACCTTATAGTCGGTCTTAGGATAATAGAAATTGTACAGTACCTTATCTTCATAATTCACAACACAAACACTGATTGTTCACGGCCGCCATGGAATGTTTCACATTAGTCTTCTTCACTTAGGGTTACTTACACTATTATCTTTTGTAGGTTTGTCTTTGTCAGGATCAATATCAAGAGGGAATACACAAAAAGGAAATCAAATAAGGCTGAGGTAAAAATCACACCGCTAATTAATATATCGATTCAGGAAGGACGTGCGCTCGCGTCGGCCGTCTCACGTGCCCCTTTTACTACTTCTCGACAACTACTACTACTGCTCGTGCGGGGTGTTCGCACAAGACTCTAAACTAGTCGGGGTTGCCATATATGAACAAACATAGCCCCCGCCCTAAACATCTAATGTTTACGAGAAAATGGGAGTAGCTACCTAATAGGTAGACGAACTAATTTGGTTAAGGCTCTCTTTAGGATACCTGTCGATGTCTTAACATCGACCACACGCACAACGTTATCTTTACCAGGATAAATTTGGGAAATGCGACCACGTCGCCACTGTAAAGGGGGTAAATTATCATCTTTTATGAGGACTAGCTCGCCTACTGTTGGAGGATTCACTGGATCAGTCCACTTCTGCCTAGTCTGCAGAGTGTATAGGTACTCTAACTGCCACCGCGACCAAAAATGTTGAGTTATCTGTTGCACTACTTGAAAGCGGGTTAAACGATTAATTTTTACATTATTATAAGGATACTCCGGCAAAGCACTAAGAGGTTGGCCAATCAAAAAATGACCAGGCGTCAAAACTTCTAAATCGTTTGGTCATTAGATAAGGGACATAACGGCCGGGAATTTAATACCGCTTCAATTTTAGCAAAAATTGTAGTTAATTCCTCGAATGTTAAAGGAGTTTCATAAACGACCACCGACTCTGATGATTCCTTCTTTGTCAAGAAAGAGTGAGAGTCGTCTTAGGGAAGACCGCAAGGAAACGCTACGCGCTAACGCGATAAGGATACAGATAGCTCAACGGGTAAGTTTCGGGCTTTATTTATAAATCTCACCATCGTTATCTAAGGGGTTAAGCAATCATAGGTTGAGGGGTCTCTTCAACCTTCCAGAATTTCTCGATGAGACAGGGATAAGGATATTCCAGTCATGGGGGGCTCTAATTCACCATAATCGGCAGCGACTGGACCGCAAACAATATAACCAAAAATTGTAGATAAAGCAGTAAGGCCGTTAAAGTTAAATATTTTATCTTGTAATAAAAGCGCGCCGAACACGTCAGCACCCAATAGTATATCTATCGGGCCAGGCTTATTATAGGTAGGGTCAGCAAGTGAAAAATCACTATTAGGAAAAAACACAGACTCAGGGAACTCAAACTCAGGATGCGTACCGGCAATCACATCTATAACCATAGCAGAGGTTGACACCTCAGGGAAGGAATTATACAAAGGTTTAAAACACAGGGAAATAGAACCACGGGAAACCACTAAAGGAATATTACCTATGCCACGTACAGGGGCACAGGAGGGGGAGATGGTCAAATTGAGGTAATTAACAACAAGATCGGTTGTAATGAGGCAACCCTGGGCACCGGTATCACATAAGGCACGCGCTTCAATATAATAACCACTAGCAGTTTTAACGTGTAATTTAACAGTAGGCAATAATATAAGGGAATTGGGTGAGATATTAAGGCAAGGGGAAGGGGGAGTAATACAAGTATCTAGCTATGTGGGTCTATCTTCTCTATTATAGGAATTATCACGATATCTTATATTATTTTCAACCTGTCTAGGTTGGGGCGGAGCATTTTCTCTGGGGGGAGAAGCTCTCTGGGAATGTCGTTGGGGGGAGCGCTGGAGTTGCGAAGGGGAATATTTCGTATGCTGGCCCCCGCCCATATGGGGACCGCGGGTAGAAGCAGGACAGGTACGCGGATAATTGCGTTTATTAAATTTGGAATTATAATTATAATTACGATTGGATGAGGTGGGATACATTGGGTTACGGGAATCATTAAAACATAGCATAGTGTGATGGGATGAGCGACCGCAGGTTGAACATTTGTAGTCCCGCTTGCACATAAGAATTGAATGTTTGTCCAAACACCTATAACATAACCGGGAATGTTTTACAAATCCCGATCTTTCTCTAGGATTCATAGCTCTAAATTCGGGACATTCACGGAGGTAATGGGAAGAGGAAGCACACAGGTAACATTTTTTACTATTATTTATTACAGGTAACATTTTTTGTCTATTATCTAATATAGGGGAGGGAGGAGCCGCAAAGTAAGTATGTTTAGGTACAGTACTTTTAAATTTCGTCAGCTTAGAATCTACAAGGGAGGTGTTGCCAACGTTGTCATGGTGACGACAATCGTCTTCCAAAAAAGTAGTAAGATTTTTAAAGGTAGGTAATTCATCAGCGTCACCGCCATAATAACGCTCAAAACGGGATTTCAAATCAGAGGGAAGCTTAGTCAAACATATATGTACTAACATATAAGACCATGAGGAGACGGGTAACTCTAAACGTTCCAAACAGCGATAGGCAGTTAACAAGGGGGTCAAGAAGGCCGCGCGCAAACCTGTAAATTTATTCGAAATCTCCGGCAGGGTAAGTATCTGGGTTATGTAGGTATCAGCAAGAACCCGTGTATCCAGGAGTCAGGACGTCCATCAAACTTAGGGATAGGTAAATCAGGTAATCTATTATAAGGAGTTCGCTCAGTAATATTTTTACTACTCATTCTTACGGGTGTACTGGCCATGACAGGATCAACTACGGGAGCAGGTGGGCACAACTCTAACTGACGCACCCGGAGGTCGTCTATTTTCTTATTTACTAAACGCACTTCTTTTTTTACATAACTAATTTCTTGGTAATCGATAGCCGGGTCTAACCCACCCAGGAGCACTGAGGACGCGTTTACAAATGAAGTACAATGAGAATCTAAATCCTTGAACCTAACTAATAATCTAGGTATTTCAGAAGTACCAAGAAGTTCCGAGGTATCGGTAATCCAATCGGAAACAAAGCGTACCACACCTATATTTTTTCTATATTCCGCGCTTTCCGTAAATAAGGAATATTTTACTGTTTCATCATGAGTAGCCATTTTAAATTATCAAGTAAACAAATAACTGAACTAAAATATTAAAAATTAATAAACGCGTAATAAACAATGAACCCACTAACAACGGGCGAGATCAGAAATCAAGTAAACAAATAACTCAACTAAAATATTAAAAAAATAATAAACACGTAATAAACAATGAATCCACAACAACGGGCGAGATAAGAAACCAGTTACGGTCGAGGTCAGGGACGCGTCGAGTCGGCGATCTACTATATCGCAATATAATAAAATAATATGATATATAATATGACTACAATTAAAGCTTAAACTTCATTTAAATTAAAATAAAAAAGGGTAACAATAAAAGTGTAGGGGTAATATTTTAAAGTAAGTAAGTTTTTTAAGGAAATTATATTAAAATATTTTAAGTAACTTCAATTATAATTTAAAACGGGATAGGTAATAACGTATAGGCGTAATATTATAAAATATATGTAACCATATTATGTGTATTTATTATATTTTATATTTAATATATAAAATTATATTCAATATTTATTTATATATTTTACACATTATACATTCACCCTACACAATTATATATTCAATATTATATGTATAAAAATTTCATATAATATTATTTATAATAAAATATAATTCACGAGCATACTCGAATGAAACGCGTAGTATGCGGCAAGGCGAGCGCGCGACGTTACGATTCTACCCGCGACTGCGTTATATTTTAAACAACTCGATGCGAACACGTTTTAAAAGGTTAGGAAATCAAGTAAATTATATTGTAATTGCGTTAGGTACCAAATTAAGAGCCAAAATACCAAAACGGGAGAATAACACTATAATCAAGGGGACTCAGAGGGATGAAACCACGCTCTGATCAAGGGGACTCAGAGGGATGAAACCACGCTCTGCTACCAGAAAATGTATATAGTGTATAATGAACCACGCTCTGCTACCAGAAAATGTATATTGAATACAGGGTAGGGTTGGTTCAGCAATTGTGGAAGCGTGCTGAGGGGTAGCTTATTTATTAATTATTTATCTTATATAGTCGGTCTTAGGATAATAAAATTGTACAGTACCTTATCTTCATAATTCACAACACAAACACTGATTGTTCACGGCCGCCATGGAATGTTTCACATTAGTCTTCTTCACTTAGGGTTACTTGCACTATTATCTTTTGTAGGTTTGTCTTTGTCAGGTTCAATATCAAGAGGGAATACACAAAAGGGAAATCAAATAAGGCTGAGGGAAAATCACACCGCTAATTAATATTAGATTCAGGAAGGACGTGCGCTCGCGTCGGCCGTCTCACGTGCCCCTTTTACTTCTTCTCGACAACTACTACTGACCGCTCGCGCGGGGTGTTCGCACAAGACTACAAACTAGTCGGGGTTGCCATATATGAACAAACATAATATTTTTTTATTTTTCTTTTTTTTATAATTTTATCAAGTTTATAAAGGCTAGTTAATACTATGCTTGAAATGACGGCAATGACATCCACACCTTATATATACATATTAATTATAAAATATTTACATATTATATATTTTTATATAAATATATTTATATGAATTAAAATAAAGGAAATGAAATTTACTTACCTCATGATGTTTTTTTTCATTGTGTAAATCAAGATTGCCTTTACAAGTGAATCCTAGTACACACGAATCACATTTAAAAGGTATCTTTTTAAAATTAGGCTGTTTGCCTTTTAATTCTCTATTCTTAATCATTTCATCTTCTGTGAGTATTATTGTTTTTATTTTATCATTAATTAGTTCATTTTTCTCTTTTATTTCAGTACTTTTGTTTTTTATTTCAGAATTATTAATTTTATTGTTACCTTTTGAGGATTCATTAATAGATTCTTTTTTATCAATAAATTCTTTTTTTATTGATTCTAAATCTGTTTTAATTTCTTCATGAATCAAACTTGTATTAATAATTTCTGTTTGTTTCAAACAACTTAACGGAGGAATGTTCTGAAATAATATTGCATTACTTTCAATAAATATATGTATAAACATACATATATATGTCTTGATGGCATCACATTACAGTACACTATATGTAAATTTGTACATGCAATTGTTATGGGATTGATATTAAATTGAATTGAATTTACCCAAAAAGAATTACTTAAAATCTTAAAAAAATACATATTGAACATGACTTAAAATTAATAATATTTACTTTATAAAGTCTGAAAGCTATATAAGTAAAATAACAGCGACAGTATACAAAGGGGCATGTGTCATGTAGAACATATCCAAGTTCATACTAGAGTACAATTACTTAGGGCCAGCAGCGAAGGAACAGACAGACAGATGATGAATGATGAAAGATTTCAATTAATACTTAAAAAAAACATATAAAAATTTGAATGAAGCGGGACTCAAACCCGCACCCTCTTGCGAACCGTGCAAGCGCTCTCACCACTGAGCAGATTTCAATTAATGTTAATCTTATAAAATATTCAATTTACCTCTAAATTACATGCTGTAAGTGTTTTTTGAGCTTTCAGCACTTGATTTCTAAATTTGGTTAATTTCAATATGATTGCTTTACATTC